>JAVJIF010011321.1:0-135652 GCA_038442645.1 Agave tequilana
AAGATTTTTTGTGCTAATTTTTCCTGACTCTCTAGTGTTTTCACAGCAATCAAAAGAATTTTTGGGCTTTAAATGAACAATCTTTTTGGTGTTTTTGCTAGGGTTTGGAAAATCAAAGAAAAGGGTTTTTGGGAAAAGTGTTTGATTCAACTTCTTTATCTTGGTTTCTAGTTTTTTCCAAGGATTTTCTGAGTTTTTGATTTCCATTCCATTGGTTTTCTCCACACTTGAGCTACATCTACTATCTTATTCTATAGGATCTTTGTGTGGGAAAAGAGATTATTTATGATCTTTTGATCACCAAGTTGTAAACCCAATCTTTACTTGGCTTTGTGCCTTTCCCTCATTGTGTTGAGGAGGTTGTGCATTTAGGTTGTATCCCTCAAGTGGTGAGGTGATCCTTGTGTAGCTTTGTACTAATCCCTCAAGTTGTGAGGTGATTATTTGTTGGCTTGGTGTTGTGCCTCAAGGAGGAGGTTGTGTTTGTAAGGAGAGGAGTTGGGTACTCCTTGTAATTGTTATTGCCCCAAATCCTCGGTGGAGGTTCCCTTTGTGGGCAAGCTAGTGGAGTTGAAATCCTTCTGTGTGAAGGCGAGGATGCAGAGCTGGGTGCTCAACCTCGAAACATATCTTGTTGTTTGCGCTTGATCCCTTGGCTCTTACTCTCTCTCTATATTGTGCCTTGCATAAATTCATATTGTTCATTCATAATTATTTGCTTGGCTTGTTTGAGTGTGCATTTCTTGTTAATTGCAATTAGTTTTTAAATTCCGCATTAAGGTCATTAGATTAGTATTATCACCTATTCACCCCCCTCTAGGTGATTTTCAATTGGTATCAGAGCCTCTGCTCCTGATATTTAGGTTTAACCACCTAGGAGTGAGATTTTGGTTTGCTAATCTTCATTTGCATTTTTTATTTGCACACATTTAGTTTGCACTCATGGATAGCCCTCCTATGTTTGATTTTTCTAGACATGATATTTGGAAGGCCAAGATGAGTAGTCATTTAAAAGGCCTAGGACATCTAGTTTATCAAGCCACTACTCAAGAATCCTACCCTAATGCTAGCAAGCATAAAAAGACAAATGCATTAGCACTTAAGACACTTAGAGCATCTCTTAATGAAGATCTTTTACATGTGTTTGCTCATTATGATTCGGCTTTTGCAGTTTGGAGCATTTTGACTTCTCCCGAGTTACCAAGGATTATCAACAAGTTGAGAAGATCTAGGAGAGACAAGTCCGACGAGCATTGCCTCATGGTCCAAGGGAAAAACTCCCTTGAGGTACAATCGGATTCTCAACTTGATGATAGCTCTAGTTCCTATTGCCATGGTTGTTTTGAAGTTCAAACATTGAATATGGAACTTGCTCAAAAGCTTGAAATTTTTTTAGAAAAACATGATTTGTTGAAAAAGAACAATTTTGAACTAAAAGAAGAATTAAAGGATTTGTGTTCAAATTTTGAATTGATTTTGCAAGAGAAGGAAGAGATTGTAAGTGAACGTGACTCACTTAAATCTCAACTTGACCTTGTCCTAAAGGAAAATGAGTTTTTGAAAAGCAAAAAGGATTGTGATGATGTTGTGAAAAACAATGAGGTTTTATCTTCTAAATTATATTTTGTTTTAAAAGATAACCTTTCATTGAAAAATGAAATTGATTTCATTACAAAAGAATTGGATTTTGTTTTAAAGAAAAATGAATCTTTGAAAATTGAATTGTCTTCACATGTTTGCCATGCTAGTGTAGCTTCACCTAGCACATCTTTTGCATGCTCCACTTTATCTTCTAGTATTGAAACTGACATAAATGTTTGAAGAAAAGTGTAGATTGTTTGGGCTCCACTTTGAGCCAATGTACTTTAAATCATACAAGCTTGGAAACCTTGGTTCGTAAGAAACAAGGTCCATCTTTGCATGCACACCCATCACGGCATGCACATGCTCATCACGATCACAACTTCACACTATGTATGCCCATGTGTACATTTGTACACATTGTGGTCGAAAAGCCCACCTTGCTAGATTTTGCTATGATCGTTTACATGTTGAAAATTTAGCAAATAATCTTATTTGGGTTAGGAAAGATACTAACCCCTATGGACCCAAAAAAAATGGGTACCAAAGACCACCCCTAAAATTTTTAATGTAGGTGTGGGCTCTCGCATCACGTGAGAGTGGCGGTGCCTTGAAGTAGATGCGTTTCGTGCTTAAAGAAAACAATTTGGATGCATCACTTTCAAGGGAAGTTTGGTGGAGAGGACCACCATTGGTTTGGAGAACTAGAGAGGTACCTTCATCGGTTTTGGTATCAATCTCTAACTCCCGTTTATATTTACATGCTTTTCATGTCGTTGATTTATAGCGTGTCATGTTTTAAAGCTCATTATGATTATGCCATGTGATTTAGATTAGTGACATGCATGTATAGCTTTTGAGATCACCCATGTTTATATGGACACATATGTTGTGTTCTCACCATTTGTTTAGTTATTATGCACATCATAACTCTAATAGCATGTGGATTTACATAATGACCATTTTTATGTTTCGTGTTGATTTATATCCCGTTTTATGTCTCATATTTTGAATATACGTTTAAATGTTAGTTTTCATTAAGACTAGAATTTATACTTGTACATGTAGTGGGCCACAAATAAATCTTTATATATGTTTGTGCTTGGATGCTTATTTGTACCCATTAGATGTTCTAGTATAGTCTAGTTTTGATGATTCATGTATTCTAACCTGTATTCCCTATTTGGACATTTTTATGATCATGTGTGTTTTCGCTTCATGTATATGTCTACTTTGCCAAACTTTAAGATATACATGTATACCCCTTGAGTCATTTGCTTTTCATGCATATATCTTTGTGGACTCGTTGTGTTTGGATATGTATGTATACTTTAATTTGTATAAAACATACATATGCCTCGAAGTATAAATTAGTTTTATTGAAAATTTAGATTTTCATGTTTCATGTTTTAAGGAATATCTTAATTGAGCTTAATTGAATATTTTCATATTGATATGTGTCACATAACACTTGTTCACTCACTTTATTAGTTTTCTCATGATTTTATTTTCATGAGTATGATACATGTTTATGGAATTTGAGTGTTTAGTGCAATGTGATTTACATGTGTTTCATGAAAAATATTTATATTATATTCCTTGCTTGAAGGATTTCGTACTAGTTAACAAGATTTCCCATTTAACTAGTTCGTATTATCTTATGGTAGAGATTTTCAAACGTACTCTATTTTCAAACCTATTTTTGAAACCCCTACCTTCTAAGGGTGGTTGGATGGGAGATCATGCTCATGTATGCTTTATATTGAAAATCATTTTAAACTTGAACATGATTGGGAGGATAGGATATGAGATATACACTTGATATTATTGTTGTTTCAACTGGTATCATTGGATTCTTTCAATTGGTATCAATATTGACATTTTTTTGTATACTCATATATTTTTATATATGTATGCTTATATTTCGAAGAGTATCAATTTCGATTGGTATCTATTTTTCATACATATATATGTTTTATTTGTGCTTATTATATCCCTATATCTTTAAGCACAAAATCTTGTTTATGCTAAAGCTTGAGTTTCAACTTTGTTTCAATTGATTCAATTTTTCAATTGGTATCTTATTTTGAGCTTACGCATTATTTTTGTTGGTATTTCATAAAGGGGGAGAAAACTTGTATTTCATCTTTCAATTGGTATTTGATTTTCACTCCCATACTTTATGATTAAAAATTTTAATTTGGTATCATATGTTCAAAATAAAAAAAATATTTACAATTGGTATCAAAATCCTTGTTTAAAAATTCAAATTTTGTTATGTTTAATTTCAATTGGTATCAAGATTGTTTTCTTATAATTGGTATCAATGTTTTTTTTTGTTTCCTTTCAATTGGTATCAAGATGCTCTACTTTGACAAATTTTTAATTGATATCTTAATTGATTGTCACCCCTTATTTACATAATTTGTGTTTTAGACAAAAAGGGGAGAACATTATTTTATTGCTTTTAAACCCTTTATTGTTTCTTTGTTTCGAACAAAAAAAAGGGGAAAGAATGTTTTTGTTTTTACTTGGACCCCTTTGTTGATGATTGACAAAAAGGGGGAGAAGTATTTGAGTTTATATGCATGTTTTAAATGCATGTTTTGTTTTATTTATTAGTTTGTCGTTTAATTGTTTGATTAGAGTTTAATTGTTTAATTAGTATCAAGAGCATTATTTAAGAACATGTTTTTATTGGTTTCAAGAGTTTATTGGTATCAAGAGCACGTTTTATGCATGATGCATTTCATATGTTAGGTATCAAGAGCATTATGTTTTAGAAAAAGGATTTATGTTCATGCATCACAATAAACAAATAGATATATGTGTTTCATACTTATTTATGAGCCTTCATTGCATATTTATGTTTATTTGTTTTATGCATGAGTTAAGGGGGAGCTTCTTTGAAGCTTAACTTTAATCCATGCATATATAACTCCATGAGTTTTGTCATCATCTAAAAGGGGGAGATTGTTGGCCCAGAGGCCTTCCACTCTAGTTTTGATGATGATTAACTCATGTAGTTATGTGTACTAATAATCTTGTGATTTTAATTTCAGATCATTAATTAAGATATTAGTAGGTGATTAGCTTCAACAAGATGGTTTGGAAGCTTTCACATAGTGATTCAAGAGCCGAGCGACAAGATCATATATAGCACTCATTGGAGTAAAGCTCAGTGGATCACGAAGTTTTGGATCGAGTCAGCTTGGAGACGACGCTCTACAAGAAGATTTCGGTACCCTAGTTTAGTTTAAGTTTTAGATCCATTTGTAAAGATTAGAATAGTATGATATGCTCAAGTTCACAACACACACGTTTCATGTTTTGAATATTGGTTTTCGGTTTTTTCTGTTTTGGGTTAACCGATCTTGGTTTTATGAATAGATAGATCAAAACAAGTTTACATGGTTTAATGTATATTAGATTTATTTATATACATGCATGCTTAACTTCCTAGACAAACTTAGTTTTGACTTACTTATTCATGTGTTTTATGTTTTGGTATTTTTAACAAAAATATTTTAGAATTAAAGTCAAAAACATGGATATATATATATATATATATATATATATATATATATATATATATATATATATATATATATATATATATATATATATATATGTTTCATGTATATAGGATTATATTCATATACATCATGCCTAAATGTTGTTTAATACCATGTTTTTGTATTTGGATGAGTTTTGGACAAAGTATATTTTCAATTCAAAAATCCAAGTTTTAGAAAATACAGTTTTTGATTTTTGGTAAAAATGATAAGACACAAAAATGTTTCAAAATGTTTGTTATTTGTGATGAAATTTTTATCACAAGTTTATATTTCACAATAAAATGATAAAACTATTTTTGTGTAATTTTAGAGATTTTATGGGAATTTTTAGGATTAAAAATTACATGTTTTTCTGATCAGAACTGCTGCTGCCAGGCTTGGTCGGTCGACTGGATGGTCGACCGGACCAGTAGCCGGTCGACCACAGCGGTCGACCAACGTGCACGGATACGTGCACGCTGGCTTTACCCACAAGCCGGTCGACCGCACGGTCGACCGACTGAGAACAGGTTGCTCTCGGGTTTCTCCTGGTCGACCGAGCGGTCGACTGGCCAGAGAGCCGTTGCTTTCTAGTTCTGGGGACGGTCGACCGCCCGGTCGACCGGTAGCTGCCAGCGATCAAATGTGACCGTTGGCCGGTCGACCGGTAGTTCATTTTTGGCAGTTTCTACTGCCAATGGTTATAATTTTCTGGGGGCTATAAATACCCCATTGGAAAGAGGTTTTCTCTAAGATTTTTTGTGCTAATTTTTCCTGACTCTCTAGTGTTTTCACAGCAATCAAAAGAAGTTTTAGGCTTTAAATTGAACAATCTTTTTGGTATTTTTGCTAGGGTTTGGAAAATCAAAGAAAGGGGTTTTTGGGAAAAGTGTTTGATTTAACTTCTTTATCTTGGTTTCTAGTTTTTTCAAGGATTTTCTTTGAGTTTTTGATTTTCATTCCATTAGTCTTCTCCACACTTGAGTTACATCTACTATCTTATTCTATAGGATCTTTGTGTGGGAAAAGAGATTGTTTGTGGTCTTTTGATCACCAAGTTGTAAACCCAATCTTTGCTTGGCTTTGTGCCTTTCCCTCATTGTGTTGAGGAGGTTGTGCATTTGGGTTGTATCCCTCAAGTGGTGAGGTGATCCTTGTGTAGTTTTGTGCTAATCCCTCAAGTTGTGAGGTGATTGTTTGTTGGCTTGGTGTTGTGCCTCAAGGAGGAGGTTGTGTTTGTAAGGAGAAGAGTTGGGTACTCCTTGAAATTGTTATTGCCCCAAATTCTCGGTGGAGGTTCCCTTTGTGGGAGTCCTTTGTGGACAAGCTAGTGGAGTTGAAATCCTTCTGTGTGAAGGCGGGGATGTAGAGCTGCGTGCTCGAACCTCGAAACATATCTTGTTGTTTGTGCTTGATCCCTTGGCTCTTACTCTCTCTGTATATTGTGCCTTGCATAAATTCATATTATTCATTCATAATTATTTGCTTTTCTTGTTTGAGTGTGCATTTCTTGTTAATTGCAATTAGTTTTTAAATTCCGCATTAAGTTCATTAGATTAGCATTATCACCTATTCACCCCCCGGTGATTTTCAAAAAGTTCAAGAATTGTGTGAGATTGAGAAAATTGAATGGTCTAAAATCTTATGCTTGGATGTGCCTACTAGGTGGAACTCCACATATTTGATGTTGAATACCGCATGCAAGTATAAAAGAGCTTTTGAAAGGTATTGTGATGAAGACCCATTTTTTAGAAATCAAGTGTTAAGTGAAAATGAAAACAATGAGGTGCTGTTAGAGGATGATTGGACTAATGCAAGAAGGTTGTGCATTTTTCTTGAATAGTTTTATGAACTCACTTCGCGTGTTTCTGGTTCTTTGTATGTAACTAGCAATAGTTTTCTTCATGAAATTAGTAATGTCGCTTGTGAGTTGATAAATCAACAAGAAAGTGGAGATTTAGAATTGAGGAACATTGCCCACAAAATGCAAGAGAAGTTCGACAAGTATTGGGGGAGTTGGGAGAAGACTAACATGTTGATTTACATTGCCGTGCTTCTTGACCCCCGATATAAGGAACAATATGTACAATTTGTTCTTGAACTGCGTTATGGTGCGAGTGAAAGTTTACAGAAGATGAAGATTGTAAAAGAGGCCGCATCATTATTATTTAATGACTACAAGTTAAGGTATGAAAGTTCAAATGAGCAATCGAGTGAGATGGCCCAATCTTCAAGCAATATTGCCAATGTTTCCTCTTCCTCTTCTCAATCATTAGATATAAGGAGTCGCTTTAAAGGATGAGAGCCCGTGTTGGAGGTGAGGAGACAAAGACAGAATTGGAGAAGTTTTTATGTGAAGATGCCGAAGATGATCTTTCTACATTTAACATCTTGGAGTATTGGAAAGTTAATAACTCAAGATTTCCTATCCTACATCGAATGGTTCGCGATGTGTTAGCGGTTCCCATCTCCACTGTTGCTTCTGAATCGGCATTTAGTAGTGGTGGTCGTATCCTTGACCCGTTTAGGAGTTCATTGACTCTAAGAATGGTCCAAGCTCTTTTATGCATCGAAGATTGACTTCGGGTCACAATGTTATCAACAAAGATGAGTGTTGAAGAAGACCTGGATGCTCTTGAAACACATGATATAGGTAATTTTTTTTGGATTTAATATCTGATTCAATTATTGATTTTTTAATTTAATAGATTACTTTGTTTCTTAAAATAAATATTCATTTCTTTTGACTATAGATTTGTCTAAAATGGCATCGGAACCAACAATCACGGAGGTTTAAGAAGAGAAGAAGAGTAGAACAAGTTGTTGCTTTTAATTACTGTAATGAACTGGAGAATGGAGAGTCTGGAGACTGGAGTATTGGTGTACTTTGCTTTTTTTATAATATTTACTTGTGAGCTTTGCTATTTGGACAGTTTGGACTGTAATATTTGCATTGTTTTGGAGTGTTTACAGTCTAAACTTTGGATTTGGACTATACTATTTGGATGTTTGAAACTGAAAAGGAATGCAGACTAGCTGAGATGAAAATGTATGTTTAAAGGAATGCAGCTTAAGCTGCAGTAGTCAGTAGTCTCATTGTTTTGGAGTATTTTTGGAGTGTTTGTACACTCTGTGAAATGTGATTTGTGTCTGTGATGCCTGGCCCTTGTGTATGGGGGCCTCTCTTTTGTTTATGCATATGGGGGCCTCTCTTTTGTTAATGCCTGTCCCTTGTTTCATTTTTATACCTACTATAATTGAACCAGGGACATTATTGATGCATATGGGGGCCTCTCTTTGTTACTATAACTCAAAGCAATGTTTAATGGTTCGGTTTGCAAAGCAGACCAAAAATCTGTGATGCCTCATGCCTGGCCCTTGTGTATGGGGGCCTCTCTTTTGTTGATGCATATGGGGGCCTCTCTTTTGTTGATGCATATGGGGGCCTCTCTTTTGTGATACCTGGCCCTTGTTTCATTTTTATAGCTGTTATAACTGAACCAGGGACATTATTGATGCATATGGGGACCTCTCTTTTGTTACCATAACTCAAAGCGATATTTAATGGTTCGGTTTGCAAACCAGACCGAAAACCGCAGAGAGTATTCGGTTCGGTGTAATTTTCGGTTTCAGTGAAGTTCGGTTCGGTTCGGTTCGGTTCTGAACATGCTATGTTTTGAACCGGTTTGTAATTTTTAAAAAAAAACTACACCGCACCGCCCGATGCTCACCCTTATCTCTATATCTTAATTATTCCGAGCACTAGAATGTTAGATTTAAACTGTATTTCTGTTGCCAATTAGCTTCGAATTTATAAGAATGAGTGCCAAAAAAAAAATAATTTCTCCTTCCTTTTTCAATTTAACAAATTTCGCAAGTAGAATTCAAATCTAAAGATTCACGTATTCGACTTTGATCTAATACAACCAGAGTCAGGGCTTAGGATGTTTTGTACTATTTTTCTATTTGCACACGTCATCCAATTGCTTTCTCTATGTTCTTCCAATTTTTACAAACGTGTCTGAAACGACATTTTCATCTCACGGATCTCCTCCTCAATGAAAACTGGTGGATTTTTCATATTTGATTCAAAAAAAAATAAAGATGTGAACATTTTCATCTCATGAAAAGTTCATCCAAGATGTCTTGCCTTGAAAAGAGTCTTCTGACATTGATAGAACTTTCTTTTACCCAATTTCTTCGTTGTCGGGCAATTTGGTGGGAGCAGGTATTGACCCACGCAGTTATATGGGATACGTATCCGAGTAATCCTTGTTTCTTCATAAATTCATAATGTTTGACATCTCTTATACCAAATTCGAGTACTACAGTTTTCCCACAATATCTTAATTAATTCGAGTAGAAGAATGCTAATTTTGAGATGGCGCAGGCGAGGACGGGGAGGGTGGTGCTGAGGTTAATGAGGTGGAAGAAGCCGGAGGTTCTGGCGGCGGAGCGGACAAGGTCGACGACGGCGGGGTGGGGGAGGGAGAGGTCGACGGCGGGGGTGAGATTTGGGTGGATGAAGAGAGGAGGGGGAGAGGTGATGGCGGAGTCAAGGAGGGCTTGGACGCCAGACTTTGACTCGTCGAATTCTTTGAGGGCAAGGAGTAGGTCGGCGACAGCTTCCAAAGATGGAATTGACTCGTCGAATCATAACATGGAAGAAATTGTGCACAGCTTCCAAAGATGGAGTAAAGCCAATCAATAGGCCACTTCTACAACACACTTCAAGATGTTAAAAGGAGTTATGAACCTCGGACTTAGTTTTCCTCGACCACCAAATCTGATCACCCTTCTCGTTAGAGATATCTTTATGAATACATGATCTCCAACCGCAAACTCCTGAGGTCTCTTGTTCAAATCTGCCCAGTTTTTCTCTCTGTCCTAAGCCGTCTTGAGACGTTTATGATTTTCTCAATTTTTCCTGCCTTCCTCGCAACCCCTATTCTGATTAGCACACACAAAACCGTCGAAATTAACCTTGATCCACCCAGATGCAGAAGATTGCCAAACAACGCCAACAACGAGAGGTGGGAGGGGACAGTGCTTTCGAGTTTGAGCCCCACTCACACTCTCTCTCTCTCTCCCTCCCTCCAGATTTGTTTTCAATATAATAAATCATATACATACGATACGAATATTGTATCGCCACATTGGGCTTTTGAAAATTTTGCGACCAGACTCTGGATGTATGCGTAAATTTAAAACTGTGTTATAAACATAAAACAGATTCAAACTTTAGGCACAGAGGTATTTTCCTTAAAAATTAATAATAGAATAATAAATGAAGGGCACACAAACGTAAAAAAGTCAGAAGGCTTCAGTGATATCAAGTGATGCCTGGCGCAAAATTATTATACGCACCAATACCATGTTACGCTATATACTCTTGACACTAAGTTGAGACTGGACAGGTGGAGTCAGGAAGCAATTGCATGCGGTGTGATCCCACAACTTGCAGTATAACAACTTCCCTTGAATCTAATAACAATCACAATACTATTGAGTCTTGACTGCTCCTACATGCCCCAATACTTCAAACAAAACATACAAATTTGCCAATACAACCAATCGATATATTACATACAATTTATTGAAACCAGCCACATGTAAAATGAACACTTCTTTTAAAGCACTATTGCTTTTACAGTACATCTTAAAATTGTGATATTAACCGGACAATTTTACGAAGGCCGGGAACTTGGGATAATAGTTGACAAGACATCTAATTTGTGACAAATCATCAATATTATGAAAGGAACCTGATAATCTTTTCAGTTTAACTTGATAATCTCCGGAATATCAACCGGGAACCTGTCAATGCAGTCGGACCAGGCCCCTTCAGCAGGCCTCTCAACATCCTTCAAGCACTTCCACACAGCGCTGTTGCACTTGAACCCGCTCCCCAGCCCCAGCTGCCACACCCTCTGCCCTCGCTTCGCCCACCCCTTGGCTTCCACGTACCCGAGCTCGTACCACACCGAGCTGCTCGACGTGTTGCCGAACGGTACAGCGTCATCCGCGACGCCTCCACCTGTTTCTCCGACAGCCCCAGGTTCTTCTGCACCTCGTCGATCACCGCCCTCCCCCCCGCGTGGACGCAGATGTGATCGAACGCTCGACCGAAGTTGGGAACGTAGGGCACCTTCCACTTGGCCAGAATAGACCAGGCGTAGAGGAGCATCTCCCGGTAGGGCAGCACGAGAGGGCCCAACACGACGAGGTTCTCGCGCAGGGCGATGCCCGACAGCGGCATGACTTCCTTGGACAGCGCTATGCCGAGGTTCCCCTCCGCGTCTTCCTGTTGGTAGAGGCAGCCGTAGGCGCTGTCGTTGGCGCCGATGTGGGTGCGGATGACGTGGAGGAGTGGTACTTGGCGACACGGCTGTCACGGCGGCGGTTGGAGAGGAGGATGGCGGCGGCGCCCAGGCGGAACAGGCAGTTGGGGATGAGCATTGAGCGCTGGCTTCCCCGGTACCTGTTTAAGGATATTGGGCTCTTATGAATTAGAAAATAAGAGAAGAGATATGTTTTGTGGACATGAGAAGAAAACAATTCAGGTTGGAAAATTTATATGATCATAATAAATTAGAGTTTAGTTAGGCTACTTTTGAAAGTATATATTAATTTCACTTTTAATTGATTGAAGAATCATTTAAATTCAAAATTCACACTATTGGATGTGATCTGCTCTTCGTAAACTAGTTACCAATAAAATTTCAAAATCCTTTTTATATGTTTTACCTATTCTCAGTAAAACAAAATTTCAACACTTTTTTGGTATGTTTTACCTATCAATAAGCTAATCAAGCAGTCCCCACAACAATCATGTATATATTACTACTAAGCGGGCCTTAGTTTGGGCCACTCTTGCAGCCGGTCTATGATGATCTTGGCTAACCTGCCAGGGTTTTTTTATTTTTTATTTAACAAGAATAAATTGCGCAAAACCTCCTATACTATTAGGATTATTGCGTAAAATCTCTCTGCACAACAAAAATTTGTATTTTGCCCCCACAGGGCTAACTCCGTCAGTTTAGCCGTCAATAAAAAACATATGATATGCACGTAAAAACTAATTAATCAATTAAATATTGTTTTTAATTACTTAATTAATTAACTAATAAATCATAATTAAATAATTATTTAATTAATAAAGTAACTAATAAATCATAATTATTTCGCGCAAAGGACCCAACCCGAGACTCTCCCAAACAGACCCGGCCGAAGTCTGAGAATGTTTTAAAGTACGTCCTTCGCATAATAATTATTTTTCTAATAATGTCCCATGCATGGAGAAGCCAGTCCTTGCGTTCTTGGCTGCCAACACACGTGAACACCCGCGCAACAATACTTTTGAGCTACCCTTAGATTGTGATTAATTCTTCCTATAAACTTCAGTTAACAGACTCCTTAACTTAATTAACGAGGATTATAGATAGCTCTATATATACCAGGCCGGCGACGTGATGATCTCAGTGGAGACGATGAGGGCGACCGACTCCGGGTGCCCCTTGAGCAGATCCGCAGCGAGCCCAACCGAAATCGGCCCACAGCTGCAGCCCATGCCGGACAAGTTGAAGCTCCGGACATCACTCCGGAGCTTATACCTGTTCACCACCTTCGCGGTCAGCGACGGCATGGGGAAGAAGCTGTTGCAGTTGACAATGAGCACATCGACCTCCTTCACGTCGAGCCCGGTCTTGCGCAGGGCCTCGTCAATGGCGGTGAAGATGACGAGATCGGCCTCCTCGTGGGACCCCTCGAGGGTCGGCTCCGGAGGGAGGTAGTGTGAGCAAGGGGGCAGGCCGGTCTCCTCCCCGATGCCGGACCGCTCGAAGATGCGCTCGGTGAAGTAGGCGCTCTTCGGGGGGAGGAGGAGGTGGGCGTACTCGATGGCGGCCCCGTAGGGAATGCGGTACTTGAAGGGGGCTTGAAGAGGGCGAAGTCGAGGAGGTAGACGGGACGGCGGGACCGGAGCTTGAAGAAGACGGCGACGGAAGCTACGGCGAAGAGGCTCAAGAAGAGGGCGGAAAAGGGGGTGAGGATGACGTCCATGAGGAAGTTGTGTGAATATTTTTTGGGTAGGGTGGCGGGTGCGCTTGCTGTTAGCTTACAGTGAGAAGTGTTGTCGGGATATATATAGGGAAGACACAGGGCAAGTGAGAGGCTCATGAATGATGAACCTCGCATTAAAGATTATATTGAGAGTGAACGTCTCTTGTTTTTTTTTTTGCTACAAGAGAAACTCTCCTACAGGTCATGCCTTATCGCAGGAATTTGAACCGGTGACCTCTAGAAGATAAGCCTCATGTCTAATCTCCTGTTGATTTGAAAAAGTTCGTGTGCAACGTCTCGAGAAGTTGGATGTGCGTATATTATTCTCTCAAGCGAGTTAATGATGTTTTTGGAATTTACCTCACAATTTTTTGGCATTTCAAAGTTTATCATAATATCATAAATTTACCCTTTAACTCTTTTAGATCTTAAAAGTATACTTTTTTTTTTAATAAAAAGAAAATATTTTGATTTAATTATGTTAACTTTGCCTAATTTTTAAAAATAATTATATTATTCTTATTTAAATGATTAAATCACTCTATCTAAATTTAAGTTTATGGGCAGATCTACTTTTTTACTTGTTTGTCCTCCTTATCCACTTCCTCTCCCTCAAATCAACCACATCTCCGTTCAATTCACTTATTATCAAAATCTCACATCAAATCATTTTCATATGTGCTCTTTAAAAATTCAAAAAATAAAATAAAAAATTAGAGTGAGATGTAAGAGAAAATTTGCAAAAACTTTTGATTTAAGAGAATTTTAGTGAGAGAGGAGAAGAAGAAGTGATAGGAATCAACATAGAGGAGGGATAAAAATTTTGGGTTTGATAGAATTTGATTTACGCATATAAGAACAATGAAAAAAAAAAAAAAGGTAATAACGGGTAATTCACTCTTATGTTTTTCAAAATCAAATTGAAAAGTAATATTTTAAAATCTAAAATATTTTGGGGATAATTTTTTAACATCAAAGATTGAAAGGGCGATGGTGTTAAATTTCTAAATATAAAAGATTTAGGTGATATATATTTAAAATACCATAAAAAAAACTCTAGATAACTAACTATTTTTGTTAGACTACAAATAGACACACACTGAACTCTCCCTCCATTGCGCGCACACAAATTGTTAAATAAGACTCGACGTTTTACTCTCTCAGTTAGTCTATTTAGACTTTTAAAAACAAATTCTAAATTGCAAGATTTCTTTACATTATTTAAAGCAGAGAGAGACGACAATGACGTGGCCTCATTTTTAGGTAAGGATCGGGTCAAGGAGTTAGAAGTTGGGGGTTGGATGACAAGGAGGGGCTTTAATTAATTATTAATTTGCTAAAAATGGGCCCAGGGTTTGAGTTAGACACGACAAGTGGGATAATTAAAATCATAAAAGATGTTGTTGGCAAAAGCATGATGTTGGTAGTCACTTAGATCCGAGCTAGATTGTTCTAGGTTCACATATAATTTATATTTTTTATTTGTCCCCACAAATATTATTTCTTGTCATGCTGGTGGAAAGCTAGCGAGTGTTCGGTTGAGAGGCAGGCCTCTCCAGTGGCATTATTAGTGTTAATTAAAGATGGATTTGGGTTCACATCATAACCACACAAAAATTTCAAGCCAGTTACTATCTTAATAAATGGTCTAAAAATGAGCTCTAATTTTGTCCATGCAAAATAATAGACATTATTAAACAAATAAATATAGAAACCGAGAAGTTTGACGAAATGACATTGGTGACGGACTGCACAAGGGATGATTAGGCTCGTTTTCGCTGAGATTAATGCTACTTGTATTATTTTTTATAGTATTATTTTATAAATTGTGAGTCCTCACTGGGGGTGCCACCGGATACGGATTATCTGCAGATATTCGCATCCGAATCCGCCTCCAATCTGGATACGGATATCATTTTTTCACATCCGTCAATATTCGTATCCGTATCCGTATCTGAAAGGTAGGTGCGGATACAGATATGATAAAAGTAATATCTTATTCGTATCCGATCGATATCCGAATGTTGCGTGCTTCATAATGATATCGGTATGCAGAAGTGTTGGAAAGAGAGAATATTGCCAAGGAAGTTGACATGGATAGCCGAGAGGTCGTCGAGGTGATCGCCAAGGAAATCGACGACGAAAGGCGAAGGAAACAGCAGCAGAAGAAAGCAGCAGCAGCAGAATAGGCGCAGTGCACAACGTGCACAGGGTCAGAGAGAGGTCGACCGCATTGCCTGACTGCAATTGCCCAAGTCTCTGTTGGGCACCCGGTCGACCGGTGGAAGAGATCGGTCGACCGCCAGTCGACCGAAATGCCTGACTGTAATTGCCCAACTCTCTGTTGGGCACTCGGTCGACCGCGCGGTCGACCGGTGGAAGAAGTCGGTCGACCGCCCGGTCGACCGACCTGCGGGTGCGGGCTGCGATTTGCAGGTTTGGAAACCTGTTGTATTTAAGGGCTGCTATTGGTTTCTAGGGTTTTGTATCAGAAGAATCTGAAAGTTAGAACTCTCTTGCATTCAAAGAGACTGCTAACAATTGTAATCATCTTCCTATCAATTAATCTCTCTTCTGGATTGCTCCGAGGACGTAGGCATTGAGGCCGAACCTCGTTACATTATTTGTTTGCGCATGTTCTTCTTCTGGTGATTGTTTTGTGCTGGTTATGATTGTTCTTTGTGTTTGGGAGATCAAGAAGATCCTCATCAGGTTGTTGTCGTAGGCACAACAAGTGGTATCAGAGCTTCCAGGTTTGACTTGGGATTTCTGAAGATTCGGAGGGCTCGAGATCTGATTCGGTGGAGATCGTGTGTCGATTTCCTATCAGAGGTATTGGTGTTCGTGGGATTGTGTGTCGATCTCAAGAGGACGCAAGGAGGGCTCGTGGAATCTGTGGTGGAGTAGATCCGGAGAGAAACTCGATCTAGGGTTTCAAGAGAAAGGTAAAAATCCAATTTTTATCTGAGTAGAGATCTATTTCCAGTTGATTGTTCTTCCGCATAGATAGAGGATCAATAAATCTCAATGACAGAAGAAATTGCTTCGGTTAAGACAATGAATTCTCACCCGAGGATTGAAGTTGTCAAGTTCAACGGTATAAACAACTTCGGGATGTGGAGATGTGAGGTTATGGATGCGCTGAATGCATCGAACCTCGAAGATACTCTCCTATTGGAGAAGAAGAAGAGCACGACCACTGATGAAGAGTGGGCAAAGATGAACAGGTCGGCATGTGGATTGATACGTTCATGTTTGTCGCAAGACATAAAATACCTTGCGCAACATGAGACGTCGGCGAAGAAACTGTAGGAAACCCTTACGAAGAAATACCTGACTAAGAGTGTTGAGTCCAGGTTACAGCTTAAGAGTAAGCTGTACACTTTTCAAATGAAGAAGGGGAGCACAGTGAATGAACACATCAACTGATATACTAAGCTTCTTACAGACTTGGTAAACGTGGATGTCACGATAGATGAGGAAGATAAGGTGATCATCTTTCTGAACTCACTCCCGGCGGAGGAGTATGAGACATTCACTCTGACCTTCATCAATGGAAGGCAGACCTTGGATTATGATGAGGTGTCGTCTGCACTGTCAAGTTATAAGACGAGGAAGAAGGAGAGACATTCTTCTAAATCCAGTTCATCGGCGGAGGCACTGGAAGTAAGAGGCAGAAGTTCATCGCGAAAGGGCAAGGAGGTTAGAGGAAGATCGAAGTCCAGGCCGGGCTTCAGGGATCTCAAAAGAAATCAGTGTGCTTTCTGTAGAGAGATTGGGCACTGGAAGGTGGACTTTCCGAAGTTCAAGGGAAAGAAGAAAGAATCAAAGTCCGAGGCAAATCTCGCAAAAGTGGTAAACACTGCAAGCAGTAAATCACAGGCAGATGGATCGGATTCGGATTCGGATTCTTGGGTGTTCTCTTTTTCAGTTACTATGCCCATCATAGGCTACTCGGGTGAAAACGAGTGGATATTGGATACAGGTGCAACATATCATGTATGCCCAAATCGAGACTGGTTTACCAGTTTTGAGAAGCTGGAGGGGTGTTCGGTCGTCATGGGCGATGATCATCCGTGCATCATAGAGGGTGTTGGCACTATTCCAATCAGAATGTTTGATGGGATGGTGAGGGAGCTGAAAGAAGTGAGGTATGTACCTCAGTTGAAGAGGAACTTGATTTCCGTAGGAGCTTTGGAATCATTGGGCCTTGGGGTGTCTATTAAGGAAGGAGTCCTTAGAATGACAAAAGGTTCGATGGTGGTGTTGAAGGCCGAGCGCTGGAACAACCTATACTACTTGATGGGTAGTACGGTGATAGGGCAAGTGGCGGTTTCTACCAGTCCGAAGGAAGATTCAACCCAGCTGTGGCACATGAGGTTGGGACATGCAGGGGAGAAGTCAATGCAAGCTCTTGCGAGGCGAGGGTTGCTGAAGGGTGCTGAGACCTGCAAGATGGATTTCTGTGAGCATTGCATCATCGGCAAGAAGACCAAGGTGAAGTTTGGCACAGCTTCACACTGCACAGAGGGTATTCTTGACTATGTTCACACGGATGTATGGGGACCTACCAAGACTGCATCGATTGGAGGTAACCACTATTTGGTGTCGTTCATTGACGATTTTTCTAGGCGCTGTTGGGTGTACACCATGCGATACAAAGATGAAGTCCTAGAACTGTTCGTGAAGTGGAAGGCTAATCTGGAGAGAAGCATGGGAAAGAAGGTCAAGGTCCTCCGTTCTGACAATGGAGGAAAGTAGAAATCGGATCCTTTCTGATTGAGATTTTAAAATTTGTAAATAAGAAGAATGAGTTGTAGAGTTCTTAGTCTCAATGCTATCCGCTGTAGTAAGGGCCAAAGCGGGTCGTGATCCTCAGGGAAGGATGCGATGCAAGCTTTTCGGCCGATTCCTCTGTATGCTTTGAATAAAACAAAGAAGGGATTAGATTTGAAGTGTATATGAATAAAGAAGTATGGTTTTACTGATCTACTACCACAACCCACCATGCAAGTCTTGGATGTTGAATTTCATTTTAAGATAAATGTGATTTACCCTAGATTATTAAGAGTGATTCAAGCAAGAAAATATGATACTAGAATCTAACTAAGTTGCATTATCAAAAACTAAACAATGTTTCATCCTAACATCTAAGTACAGCTTAAGAAAAGACTAATCTTAAATTTAGGCTGTCCTAGTTCTTAAGTATGAAGGCATGAGGAGTTATTTAAATGTGCAACCTAGATTAAGAAATCTAATCATCAGTTTAATCTTCAAGAAAAACAATCTTTAGACCTAGGGTTTCTAAAAACTGGTTATCAATCGATTCAAATCCTAACTTGCCCTAGGGTTGCTTAAGAGATCAGCAAACCACACAAAGAATTAGTTAGACATCATTTTTTTATAATTATTTTTTTTATTGTTTTTTTATTTTCTTGTTTAATTAGAAGAAAAGAAGAAGAAACAAAACAAGAGATCACAGATGAAAACCTGAAGCAATTAATCGCAAAGAAAAGAAATAAAAATTGACAAGAATTAAATATGCAAAAGAAAGTAACCTTTATTCGAAAGTATGTCTCCAAATACAAGCTCCTTCTTCTCCACAAAGCCTTTAAAACGAAATTATAACGTGCAGAAATTTAAGAAAAAGCTAAAGAAAAACCCTAATCTTCTCTGGATGCCCTCCCTGTTGCGTCTGCAGGGGTATTTATAGGTGCTTAAGGAGGTAGAGTCCCAACACAACTTTCCCACGAAAACTGGTCCCCGGATAAGACTAGATTGCCGCGGAAACGCTGCTTGGGCCGCGTTTCCGCGGCCAAAGTGTGGCGGCTGGCCACGCGCTTTGGCGCGTGGCTTCCCTTGGTCCGTTCATCTAGGCGTTGTCTTCTGGAAGTTGCATCCTGGCTCTTTATCATCGATTTTCGAGATAACTTAGAAATCAAGTTACCCTAAATCTAAATCCCTTCAAAAACGATTCTCATCCTTGCGCTCTTATTTATCCTCATCCACCAAGTATTTAGGGTAGAATAGAATTCTATCCTTTCCCTCTTTGTAGTATTTGTAATTTTTACAATTTGTATTTGCACTTTTGACTTCTTATAATTGCAATTTTGCACCTGGGCTTGGACTTGGGTTTGGATATGGGCTTTTGGGCTTCATTAAGCTTTAATTCTTTATTTAATTCAATACTCAAGGCCTGCACACATTAAATAACAAAATATTAGTAAATGTGCATTATTATATAAATAAATATGAAAATGTGATGGTAAATATGATGACAATTATGCATTTTTCACTACCAATCACTTTCCTACAGCTATGCCTTGATGAGGGCATAGAGAGACACTTCACGGTACGAGAGACTCCACAACAAAATGGGGTGGCTGAGAGGATGAACCGGACTTTGCTAGAGAAGATCCGGTGTATGTTATCCAATGCAGGACTGTCAAAGAAGTTTTGGGCTGAAGCTTTGGCGTATGCATGCCACCTCGTCAGTAGGTTGCCGTCGTCTGTAATAGGGGGGAAGACTCCTCTTGAAGTTTGGTCAGGAAAAGCTGTCGGGGACTATGATTTGCTACGGGTCTTCGGATGTCCAGCCTACCACCATGTCAGAGAAGACAAGTTGGACCCAAGGGCAAAGAAGGGGGTGTTCGTTGGATTCAAGCGAGGAACCAAGGGGTTCAAGATTTGGGATCAAACGGACAACAAGTTCATACTCAGCAGAGATGTCACGTTCGATGAGGCTTCATTGATGAAGCCTATGGTCTCTCAGCAGGTGGAGACCAGTAAGAACAAGGAGCTATTGCAACAGGTGAAGATTGATGCAGATCCACCATCTCTAGAGGAATCAGTATCAGTTCGGATCATTCCTGAGGTGATACAGGGCAGTGATCGAGCGGTTGAAGAAGATGCTGAAGAGGTTGAACAGGGTCAAGAGCAGGTCATGGGTACTGTTCCACATCCTACTGCAGTGGAAAGACCAAGAAGGAACACTAGGAGATCAGGTTGGCTCACCACTGATATGGTCGTTTATGCACTTCCAGTCGTCGAGGAGGCTATTCCATCTACCTTTAGAGAAGCTGAGATCAGTTCGGAAGTAAGGATGTGGAAAGCGGCCATGAATGAAGAAATGCAATCTCTCTACAAGAACGACACATGGGAACTCACCAAGTTGCCCAAAGGGAAGAAGGCTATAGGGTGCAAGTGGGTATATGCTAAGAAGTAAGGATCTCTCCAAGAAGATGCAGTGCGCTACAAGGCACGGTTGGTGGCTAAAGGCTACGCTCAGAGGGAAGGAATTGACTATAACGAGGTATTCTCTCCTGTAGTTAAACACTCGTCAATTCGTATTCTATTGGCCTTGGTTGCGCATAATGAGTTGGACCTTGACCAACTTGATGTGAAGATCGCCTTTCTCCATGGCGATCTTGAGGAGGAGATCTATATGACACAGCCCACAGGTTACAAAACTGCAGGGAAGGAAGAGTTAGTATGCAAGCTAAAGAAGTCGCTGTACGGATTGAAGCAATCTCCAAGACAGTGGTACAAGCGATTTGATAGCTTCAGAAGAAGTACACACGTAGCCACTATGATCCATGTATGTACTACAATAGGCTACCATCAGGTGAATATATCTATCTACTTCTTTATGTAGATGATATGTTGATTGCTTCGAGGTCGAGATCTGCTATTGATGCTCTGAAGAAGGATCTATCGTCAGAGTTTGAGATGAAGAACCTTAGCGAAGATAGGAAAGTATTGGGAATGGAGATCACTAGAGACCGGAGAGTTGGCAGGATGAGTTTAACTCAGAAGGGCTATTTGGAGAAGGTACTGCAGAGGTTTAATATCAGCAAGGATACCAAGTCTGTTAGTACACCTATGGCTCCTCACTTCAAATTGTCTGCAAAGATATCTCCGAGGAGTGTTCAAGAGCGTGAGTATATGTCTCACGTTCCATATGCCAGTGCGGTAGGTAGCTTGATGTACGCTATGGTGTGTACGAGACCAGATCTATCACAGGCCGTCTCCATGGTGAGTCGATATATGCATGATCCGGGACAGGGTCATTGGGAAGCTGTGAAATGGATCTTGAGATACATCAAGGGAACAATTGATGTAGGCCTGGTGTATGAGAAGGACAACACTGGAAAGTAAGAGTGCATAGGGTATGTTGATTCAGATTATGCAGGTGACCTTGACAAGCGCCGGTCGACGACGGGATATGTCTTCACATTCTCACAGGCACCGGTGAGTTGGCGCTCCACACTGCAGTCTACCGTCGCTTTGTCGACCACAGAGGCTGAGTACATGGCTATGACAGAGGCCATGAAGGAGGCAATCTGGCTTCAGGGGTTGCTTGATGACTTGGGCGTGGAACAGGAGCTGCTGAAAATTAACTGTGACAGCATGAGTGCCATTTACTTGGCGAGGAACCAGGTCTATCATGCAAGGACGAAGCATATTGACGTCAGGTACCATTTCGTTAGGGAGATTCAGGAGGAAGGTGACATCGACCTGTTGAAGATTCACATTTCGGAGAATCCAGCAGACATGCTTACGAAGGTGGTGTCGGGAGTGAAGTTTGCACATTGCAAAGCTTTGCTCCATGTCTTTCAGGTGGCTTGAGCTTGCTGAAGCTCATTTGGGTGAACTACGGATGTCTTGATCCCTTGGGTAGGGGTACGTAGGCAACCACATTGGTGCAACCGCTCTCGAGTCGATGTTCGGCTCAGATTTGGAGAATCTTCACCGAGGTGGAGAATTGTTGGAAAGAGAGAATATTGCCAAGGAAGTTGACATGGATAGCCGAGAGGTCATCGAGGTGATCGCCAAGGAAGTCGACGATGAAAGGCGAAGGAAACAACAGCAGAAGAAAGCATAACAGGCTCAGTGCACAACGTGCACAGGGTCAGAGAGAGGTCGACCGCCCGGTCGACCGCATTGCCTGATTGTAATTGCCCAAGTCTCTGTTTGGCACCCGGTCGACCGGTCGGTCGACCGGTGGAAGAGATCGGTCGACCGCCAGTCGACCGAAATGCCTGACTGTAATTGCCCAACTCTCTGTTGGGCACTCGGTCGACCGCGCGGTCAACCGGTGGAATCGACCGCCCGGTCGACCGACCTGCGGGTGCGGGCTGCGATTTGCAGGTTTGGAAACCTGTTGTATTTAAGGGCTGCTATTGGTTTCTAGGGTTTTGTATCAGAAGAATTTGAAAGCTAGAGCTCTCTTGCATTCAAAGAGGCTGCTAGCAATTGTAATCATCTTCCTATCAATTAATCTCTCTTCAGGATTGCCCCGAGGACGTAGGCATTGAGGCCGAACCTCGTTACATTGTTTGTTTGCGCATGTTCTTCTTCTGGTGATTTTTTTGTGCTGGTTGTGATTGTTCACTGTGTTTGGGAGATCAAGGAGATCCTCATCAGGTTGTTGTCGTAGGCATAACAAGAAGACTATTCTTTAATGGAATAAGACATTAAATTTTGATATTTTGAGTTGGTGAAAAAGTAATAGTGGAAAGTATTCGATTCTTGCAAGAGCACCATAAGGTATTTTGAGTATTTCGACATCAACCATGGCATCCGAATCTGCATTTAGCACCGGAGGACGTGTAATCTATTGTTATAGAAGTCAAATGATAATGAATACGATGAATGTATTGATATGTACACAATAATATCATAGTATGTATCACATTTAATATTGTAGTAGATGAGACAAAAAGTAATATAAGTATTTCTGTTTAATTTATTTTTAACCATATCTATTTTTAACATATCCGATTAGTATCTGCATCCGATGCGCTAATATCCGATTTATATCTGATATCCAATTTTGGCGGATACGAATATCATTTTTTCACATCCGCCAATATCCGTATCCGTATCCGTATCCGTATCTGAAGTTTGGGTGCGGATATGGATATGGTAGAGGTAATCTCCGATCCGTATCCGATCCGATGGCACCCTAGTCCTCACTCTCCACTCTCTTATTGTAACTCACAATCAATAAAATAGTAGTACAATATAATATAAAAAAGGTACAAATAGCATTACTTTTTGTTGATGGCAGCTGGTCGTTCGATGTCTACACAAACACTTAAATAAAATTTAAGGATATATCAGTTAAGGGGTTCCTTAGTCGAGGGGTTGCATACTCTACTTAGATTATCCACACTTTTATAAGAGAGATTTAGTTCATATGTGTGAGCCACACGACATAGCATAAGAGGGTAAATTCCGCATTGACACGTGAATAAGATATCAAGATTTAGGAACATAAAATTTTAAAAATTTTGAACCTCTTATAATATTATAAGAGGGTCAATATCACGTGTCAATGTGAAATTGACCCTCTTATAATATATGTATATGGCTAACACACATGAGTCGAACCCTAAAGTAGAGATGAAATGATTTAAAAACAGATTGACTTGCCCAACTGTAACGCCCCGATCCGGCGGGTACGGAGACGTTACTGCAACGCATATACGCAGGTCAGAAACATCCTCACATATATACGCTAAGCATCAGTACAAGTAAGAATCAGAGTACGGAAGCAAGTGGTGCATTATACATTCCAACACATGAGTACAATTACAAAGTTATCACTAGAGGTGATCCAATATTACATGTATATTACATCACTGATATGCGCAGTTGCGAGATTACAAAGGGATGTACAAGTATGAATAGTGTTAAAGGCACTCACGAGTTTACAAAAAGAAAACTCGAAAGGCACACAGGGGGCCTGGAAGGATAGAGCTTCAGATGGTCTGCTGGAGATCCACGCTTCAGCTGCGCCACTCTGATCAACAACTGGGGGACTCCACACGCTCCAAGCTCCATGACCTGGACATGAGGATCCAGGGGAGTCAGATGAAACTCCCCAGGCGAGTGGTGATACAAAAGCCAAGTGGCGAGCAAGGATTAATACATGTGTAGCGATAAAACCAAATAAAGCCGAGGACGAGCAAATCTGATTGTATGGTTTCAGATCACGGCTCCATAAGACTAGTACGTCGAAGGAATAATCCAAATAAGGAAACCCTCATCTATATATCTTTATCTCATGTCATCATAATCCAAGCACATACAACCCGACTGTACTCAGGGCATGATAAGAAAATGAACAGGAGGCAGGTGGATACAAGGGATAAAGTAGAGCATGAGCGATTAATACTATAATACTCATAAAACCGAAAATCTGAAGTAAAAACCCGGACAAGCAAATATGGTAAGGCATATCACAGATTCATAGCCGTTTAAGTTGCAGGCTTCAGTATGCGTCCCATTCCACATACTTCTACTTACAACTTAAAGAGCAGGTTATTATCTTGACACTTTATTATTATTATTACTCGTCTTACCCTGATATCTAGATATGTGAACTAGCGTCCCAGCACACATATATCCACATCCGAGTAAAGCAAGGCTGTTATTGGAAACCAGCGGGGGTATCAACGAACTATGTTTACAGTGGGTCCCGTACATGCCCGGGACCACGACCCAGGACGTTCCATCGCTGGAGTATGGAACCAGCCGCAAGGCTTCAGGAGGGTCTTATTGTATGCCCTTATCAAGATGGTACCAAGAAGGAGGGAGCCAGCACTCCCCTCAGTCGCCTGGAGGCCCACAGGTCAGACCGAAAGTTTTAGTTGCACAACATGCCTAGTACCACTGTAAACACGAACACATATTGATAGCCGCGAGTTTCCCCGACCCGATGCAAGTTGTCTCATTTTATGATTTATTAGATAATTATCAGATTCCGGGAATGAGCAAGAACAAGTCAGGAATATCAGGAATACAGGTATCACAGGAGTACTGGTTCGTACTATAATGTATCACATGTGTATCAGGAGTACAGTTTGTACTATCAAGATGTCAGGTCATCATTCCCGTTATCGTGATAATCATGAGAGTCAAGTATATCATGCCGGGTGTCAAGTGATAGCATGACAGGGGGATGATATTTGGCAGGTAACAAGTCATGTCAAGAGTTAACATGTCAGGTAAGAACATGGCATGTGGTAGAATAGTAGCTGAGCACAATCAAGCGGAGCTGAGTAAGCTGGAGTGTACAGACAGCAACCAGTATTTAACACCGGAGCGTCTGGCATGATTACCGGGACAACTCGGCTTAAGGTGCGAGTAGAAAATCCGGCAGCATCTCGCCTAGACGAATCTAGTGGTAAAGCGCTGGACGCTGATCATGATAACCAGGCGGAGCTGAACAAGCTGGAGGCACAGGCAGCGAACAGGGTTTAGACACTAATACGCTTGGCGAGGTTACCGGGATAACTCGTTTTAGAATACGAGCAGAAAGTCCGGTAGCAAACTGCCTAGACGAATTTAGTGAATAAAGCACTGAGCGCTAAGCATGCTCACCAGACGGAGCTGAGAAACCTGACGATCCCAATCACGTCTCTTTCGAGATAGTGAGTGACTGGAGGCTGAAGGGTCCAGAGAAACCTGACGGTCCCAATCACGTCTCTTTCGAGATAGTGAGTGACCGGAGGCTGAAGGGTCCAGAGAAACCTGACGGTCCCAATCACGTCTCTTTCGAGATAGTGAGTGACCGAAGGCTGAAGGGTCCAGAGAAACCTGACGGTCCCAATCACGTCTCTTTCGAGATGGTGAGTGACCGGAGGCTGAAGGGTCGGCCACGCATAGTATAAAGCAGTAAAATACATCACAGGCATGGTATATGTACAAGAATGAAACTACCCTAATACAAGCATTCGTCACAGAGCAATACATGTCCAGACACTGGCACTCGGCCATACAAAGATACAGGGACTCAGCCCAATACATAATACATGAAAATATGGAGTAAAATACATGTCGACCTGACAAAGCGGGAAAACCCAAATAGAGGCGAGAGCGAGAACACTCGCCTAAATCTCTGGAAAGGCCGAAAAGTCTGAAATCCATGGAACTCGCGCACGCGCCATAAAATAATATATAATTATGAAGAGAGAGAAAGAGTTAGAGAGAGGAAGAGAGAGAAACCTAAAGAGAGAAAGAGACACAGGGAGACGCGGGTTTTTGAGGGAGAGACGCGGGGGCGCAGACGCGGGAGTCGCGTTGCGGGAATAGCAGACGCGGGAATCACAGACGCGGGAGTCGCAGACGCGGGAGTCACGTCGCAGGAATAGCAAACGCAGGAATCACAGACGCGGGAGTTGCGTTGCGAAGATACCACAAACGCGGGGTTCGTCACCCGCGAGAAGAACGCGGACGCGGTCGTGGGCTCCGCGTCGCGTTAACACGAGAGGGACACAAAACGCGGTCATGGACTCCGCGTTGCGTCGATACAATAACGCGATAATCCGCGTCAGCAATTAACAGAGAGGAGGGAGATCTAAAGAGAGATAATTTAGAGAGAGAGAAAGGGATAACATGAGAGAGAGAGAGTTAACAGGGGAGAGAGAGAGGACCAATAGGAGAGAGAGAGAGGAGAGAGAGAGAGAGTCAACAGGAGAGAGAAAGAGATCCAGGGAGAGAGAGGGAGAGATCCAGGGAGAGATCCAGGGGGCTGTTGCCCCCTGGCTCACACACAGCGCCCCCCATTGGGGGCGCTCGGCCTGGCCGCCGGCCAGGCGGCGGCGCCGGGCGGCGCTGGCCGCCGGCGGGGGAGTGGCGCCGGCCACTCCTCAGGAGAGGGGAGGAAGAGAAGAGGGGGCTGCTGCCCCCTCAACAGAGAGAAGGAGAGGGGGCTTGCCCCCCTCACAGCTCGCGCACAGGGGGCCCAGGTGGGCCCCCTGGTCGCCCATGGCCGCCGGCGCACCGCCGGCGGCGCCCCGAACTGGGGTGGCGCCGGCCACCCCAAGGGAAGAAGGAGGGGGCTGCTGCCCCCTCCACAACAGCGCACAGGGGGCCAGGTGGCCCCTTGGCCGCGCCCAAAGCCGCCGGCACATCGCCGGCGGCGGTCAGCCCCCGCCGGGGGTGTACCGGAGGGGAGAGGAGGACTCGGTGATGGCGGTGGTGGCCGGATCAAGGGGAGGAGAGAAAAATGGAAAGAAAAGAAAAGGAAAGAAAGGAAAAGAAAAAGAGAGGGAGAAGAAATAGATTGCCGGAGTAGGGGGGTCCCTCGCCGACGACGAGGTGGCCGGAGGAGCCGGCGGGGTGGCTGGTTGGGTGAGTCGGCCAAGGAATTGGGGAAGAAGAAGAAGGGAAAGAGAAGAAGAGAAAAGGAGAAGAAAGATAAGGGAGAAGGAAAATAAAGAAAAAGAAAAAGAAAAGAAAAAAGAAAAGGAGGAAGGGATTGATGGGAAGGGGGTGGTGTCGCCCACGTGGGGGGAGTGGGCTGCGGTTGGTGGGAGAAAAGAAAGGAAAGAAAGAAAGAAAAGAAAGATTGGAAAAATAATAATATTATAATATGGCCGCGAAATATCGACTGTTCCAGAAAAATCCCCAAAAATACCCAGAGGTAGAAAACATCATCCTGAGGAATAATATGAAATCAGTTTAAAGAAATAAAATCCCGTTTTCAAATTAAAAATCCGGAAGTCAACCACCGATACCGGTCTACACCGGTCGGCCGGATTTTGATAATTTTCGAAAAATCTCAGAAAATGTATTAAAGAACAAAATATGATTTTAAGAAGTAAAGTGAAAGCAGAATTCAGAAATTCAACTCCGATTGTAAACTAAAAATACTGGAATCAACCAGCGATACTGGCCGATACCGAATCTGGTGGAATTTTCATAAATTCATAAAATTCTCAGAAAAAGTATTTAGATGGGAAATGTGATTTTAAGAAATAGTGTAAAAAGACACTCCTTGAAATTCCAATCCGTTTGCAAGTTAAAAATTCAGGAATCGGTCAGCGGCACTGGTCAACACCGGTTTTGAAGATTTTCAACTTAGTTCAGGAAAATTCCAGAAAATCATAGAAAATCTAGAATAATGGAAAATGATGTTTAAAACTGAAATCGGTCAAATCGGAATACCGGAATGTCCAAATCGAGTAATACTCTAAGATCGGGCCCTCGGTTCAGACTAGGGCTGACTCCGAGTCCACGAATCCAAATCCAAGACAAAACGTTCATATAAATAATTCATAATACAAAACAAATACAAGAAGTAAATCGAAAAATACGATCGAAAAATCTGAATACGCAGCTAAGTACGTATTCTGGAAGCGGGGTGTTACAATCCATCCACCTTACAAAAAATTGCGTCCTCGCAATTTCGATAAGGGGTAAATTGAACACATGGAGGACAAGGTGGAATTTATACCGATTAAGATATGAAACACTTTAGGTAGGGCTCTCAAGTTGGCTGAATAACAATCGGGATATAGATAACTTCTGTACTTTCGGCTGTATAAATCTCCGAACGATGCCAAATAATACTGACTGATGCTACAGCTTTGCAATAGAATTCCCGCTGTACTGTATACTTAATGTCGCTCTGTGAATAAGCCAGAATACTGAAGATAAAGGAAACCTCGATAATACTGAGCATAATAAAGAAGACCGATAATTGAGAATTCCGAATACCAGGCATCGACCACTCCAAAATATATAGCCGAGAATATAGAATACCCGTAGAGAATCCCGACAACTGACTTCTGAAAGATAACCCGATCAGGATCAATCCAGAGAATACCGAGCTTCATAGAGTTGGCCAAAGAGATCATGTCATAGCCTCATTTAGAACCAGCCACTACCTCTCTGGTATATCCATATCTTAAGTTGGTATAAAGGCTTCGAAAAACCAAAACAGGGGAAAGGTGGAAGGGATTAGGAATCAAAGGAAGGATGATCAAGAATAGATAACTCTGTACTTGTAGTTGGAGTGTATAACCAAGACTCAAGCATTCCAGTTGAAAATTTCTTTACCATTAATTTGCCATCTGGACGTACTGAGGATGTAGAGCCTAGGCTCTGATACCACCCTGTAACGCCCCGATCCGGCGGGTACGGAGACGTTACTGCAACGCATATACGCAGGTCAGAAACATCCTCACGTATATACGCTAAGCATCAGTACAAGTAAGAATCAGAGTACGGAAGCAAGTGGTGCATTATACATTCCAACACATGAGTACAATTACAAAGTTATCACCAGAGGTGATCCAATATTACATGAATATTACATCACTGATATGCGCAATTGCGAGATTACAAAGGGATGTACAAGTATGAATAGTGTTAAAGGCACTCACGAGTTTACAAAAAGAAAACTCGAGAGGCACACAGGGGGCCTGGAAGGATAGAGCTTCAGATGGTCTGCTGGAGATCCACGCTTCAGCTGCGCCACTCTGATCAACAACTGGGGGACTCCACACGCTCCAAGCTCCATGACCTGGACATGAGGATCCAGGAGAGTCAGATGAAACTCCCCAGGCGAGTGGTGATACAAAAGCCAAGTGGCGAGCAAGGATAAGTACATGTGTAGCGATAAAACCAAATAAAGCCGAGGACGAGCAAATCTGATTGTATGGTTTCAGATCACGGCTCCATAAGACTAGTACGTCGAAGGAATAATCCAAACAAGGAAACCCTCATCTATATACCTTTATCTCATGTCATCATAATTCAAGCACATACAACCCGACTGTACTCAGGGCATGATAAGAAAATGAACAGGAGGCAGGTGGATACAAGGGATAAAGTAGAGCATGAACGATTAATACTATAATACTCATAAAACCGAAAATCCGAAGTAAAATCCCGGACAAGCAAATATGGTAAGGCATATCACAGATTCATAGCCGTTTAAGTTGCAGGCTTCAGTATGCGTCCCATTCCACATACTTTTACTTACAACTTAAAGAGCAGGTTATTATCTTGACACTTTATTATTATTATTACTCGTCTTACCCTGATATCTAGATATGTGAACTAGCGTCCCAGCACACATATATCCACATCCGAGTAAAGCAAGGCTGTTATTGGAAACCAGCGGGGGTATCAACGAACTATGTTTACAGTGGGTCTCGTACATGCCCGGGACCACGACCCAGGACTTTCCATCGCTGGAGTATGGAACCAGCCGCAAGGCTTCAGGAGGGTCTTATTGTATGCCCTTATCAAGATGGTACCAAGAAGGAGGGAGCCAGCACTCCCCTCGGTCGCCTGGAGGCCCACAGGTCAGACCGGAAGTTTTAGTTGCACAACATGCCTAGTACCACTGTAAACACGAACACATATTGATAGCCGCGAGTTTCCCCCAACCCGATGCAAGTTGTCTCATTTTATGATTTATTAGATAATTATCAGATTCCGGGAATGAGCAAGAACAAGTCAGGAATATCAGGAATACAGGTATCACAGGAGTACTGGTTCGTACTATAATGTATCACATGTGTATCAGGAGTACAGTTTGTACTATCAAGATGTCAGGTCATCATTCCCGTTATCGTGATAATCATGAGAGTCAAGTATATCATGCCGGGTGTCAAGTGATAGCATGACAGGGGGATGATATTTGGCAGGTAACAAGTCATGTCAAGAGTTAACATGTCAGGTAAGAACATGGCATGTGGTAGAATAGTAGCTGAGCACAATCAAGCGGAGCTGAGCAAGCTGGAGTGTACAGACAACAACCAGTATTTAACACCGGAGCGTCTGGCATGATTACCGGGACAACTCGGCTTAAGGTGCGAGTAGAAAATCCGGCAGCATCTCGCCTAGATGAATCTAGTGGTAAAGCGCTGGACGCTGATCATGATAACCAGGCAGAGCTGAACAAGCTGGAGGCACAGGCAGCGAACAGGGTTTAGACACTAATACGCTTGGCGAGGTTACAAGGATAACTCGTTTTAGAATACGAGCAGAAAGTCCGGTAGCAAACTGCCTAGACGAATTTAGTGAATAAAGCACTGAGCGCTAAGCATGCTCACCGGACGGAGCTGAGAAACCTGACGATCCCAATCACGTCTCTTTCGAGATAGTGAGTGACCGGAGGCTGAAGGGTCCAGAGAAACCTGACGGTCCCAATCACGTCTCTTTCGAGATAGTGAGTGACCGGAGGCTGAAGGGTCCAGAGAAACCTGACGGTCCCAATCACGTCTCTTTCGAGATGGTGAGTGACCGGAGGCTGAAGGGTCGGCCACGCATAGTATAAAGCAGTAAAATACATCACAGGCATGGTATATGTACAAGAATGAAACTACCCTAATACAAGCATTCGTCACAGAGCAATACATGTCCAGACACTGGCACTCGGCCATACAAAGATACAGGGACTCAGCCCAATACATAATACATGAAAACATGGAGTAAAATACATGTCGACCTGACAAAGCGGGAAACCCAAATAGAGGCGAGAGCGAGAACACTCGCCTAAATCTCTGGAAAGGCCGAAAAGTCTGAAATCCATGGAACTCGCGCACGCGCCATAAAATAATATATAATTATGAAGAGAGAGAAAGAGTTAGAGAGAGGAAGAGAGAGAAACCTAGAGAGAGAAAGAGACACAGGGAGACGCGGGTTTTTGAGGGAGAGACGCGGGGGCGCAGACGCGGGAGTCGCGTTGCGGGAATAGCAGACGCGGGAATCACAGACGCGGGAGTCGCAGACGCGGGAGTCGCGTCGCGGGAATAGCAAACGCAGGAATCACAGACGCGGGAGTCGCGTTGCGAAGATACCACAAACGCGGGGTTCGTCACCCGCGAAAAGAACGCGGACGCGGTCGTGGGCTCCGCGTCGCGTTAACACGAGAGGGACACAAAACGCGGTCATGGACTCCGCGTTGCGTCGATACAATAACGCGATAATCCGCGTCAGCAATTAACAGAGAGGAGGGAGATCTAAAGAGAGATAATTTAGAGAGAGAGAAAGGGATAACATGAGAGAGAGAGAGAGAGTTAACAGGGGAGAGAGAGAGTTAACAGGAGAGAGAGAGAGAGAGGACCAATAGGAGAGAGAGAGAGGAGAGAGAGAGAGTCAACAGGAGAGAGAAAGAGATCCAGGGAGAGAGAGGGAGAGATCCAGGGAGAGATCCAGGGGGCTGTTGCCCCCCTGGCTCACACACAGCGCCCCCCATTGGGGGCGCTCGGCCTGGCCGCCGGCCAGGCGGCAGCGCCGGGCGGCGCTGGCCGCCGGCGGGGGAGTGGCGCCGGCCACTCCCCAGGAGAGGGGAGGAAGAGAAGAGGGGGCTGCTGCCCCCTCAACAGAGAGAAGGAGAGGGGGGCTTGCCCCCCTCACAGCTCGCGTACAGGGGGCCCAGGTGGGCCCCCTGGTCGCCCATGGCCGCCGGCGCACCGCCGGCGGCGCCCCGAACTGGGGTGGCGCTGGCCACCCCAAGGGAAGAAGGAGGGGGCTGCTGCCCCCTCCACAACAGCGCACAGGGGGCCAGGTGGCCCCTTGGCCGCGCCCAAAGCCGCCGGCACATCGCCGGCGACGGTTAGCCCCCGCCGGGGGTGTACCGGAGGGGAGAGGAGGACTCGGTGATGGCGGTGGTGGCCGGATCAAGGGGAGGAGAGAAAAATGGAAAGAAAAGAAAAGGAAAGAAAGGAAAAGAAAAAGAGAGGGAGAAGAAATAGATTGCCGGAGTAGGGGGGGTCCCTCGCCGACGACGAGGTGGCCGGAGGAGCCGGCGGGGTGGCTGGTTGGGTGAGTCGGCCAAGGAATTGGGGAAGAAGAAGAAGGGAAAAGAGAAGAAGAGAAAGGAGAAGAAAGATAAGGGAGAAGGAAAATAAAGAAAAAGAAAAAGAAAAGAAAAAAGAAAAGGAGGAAGGGATTGATGGGAAGGGGGTGGTGTCGCCCACGTGGGGGGAGTGGGCTGAGGTTGGTGGGAGAAAAGAAAGGAAAGAAAGAAAGAAAAGAAAGATTGGAAAAATAATAATATTATAATATGGCCGCGAAATATCGACTGTTCCAGAAAAATCTCCAAAAATACCCAGAGGTAGAAAACATCATCCTGAGGAATAATATGAAATCGGTTTTCAGAAATAAAATCCCGTTTTCAAATTAAAAATTCGGAAGTCAACCACCGATACCGGTCTACACCGGGTCGGCCGGATTTTGATAATTTCCGAAAAATCTCAGAAAATGTATTAAAGAACAAAATATGATTTTAAGAAGTAAAGTGAAAGCAGAATTCAGAAATTCAACTCCGATTGTAAACTAAAAATACTGGAATCAACCAGCGATACTGGCCGATACCGAATCTGGTGGAATTTTCATAAATTCATAAAATCCTCAGAAAAAGTATTTAGATGGGAAATGTGATTTTAAGAAATAGTGTAAAAAGACACTCCTTGAAATTCCAATCCGTTTGCAAGTTAAAAATCCGGGAATCGGTCAGCGGCACTGGTCGACACCGGTTTTGAAGATTTTCAACTTAGTTCAGAAAAATTCAGAAAATCATAGAAAATCTAGAATAATGAAAAACGATGTTTAAAACTGAAATCGGTCAAATCGGAATACCAAAATGTCCAAATCGAGCAATACTCTAAGATCGGGCCCTCGGTTCAGACTAGGGCTGACTCCGAGTCCACGAATCCAAATCCAAGACAAAACGTTCATATAAATAATTCATAATACAAAATAAATACAAGAAGTAAATCGAAAAATACGATCGAAAAATCTGAATACGCAACTAAGTACGTATTCTGGAAGCGGGGTGTTACACCAACTGGCAAAATTAAGCATTCAAACAAATATATACAAGGTTTAGATACACGTACGTGCATATTTTCTAACCATATGTTAATCCTTTAAATTTTGCTAGACCAAGCCATAGATTGTAATTGTATCAAAACAAATCATATATCATAAAGATATAAGAAATTAGAATACAAATTGAGTTTGTTGCCGGACTACACATCTTGCACACTTTTAGGCGTGAATACTTATGCTTTATGAGACACAAATACCCAGCTTAATTGGAGGATTTTTTATATATATATATTTATATTCAAACTTATCTAATTATGTTTTGCATAAACACCAAGGCTTGTTTAGGCCAAAGCACCTAGCTAATCTATAATTAGATTTGTTTATTTTTCATATATATACATATATTTTTTTCTTTTTTTTTGTAATGAATAAGAATCTTTGTTTTTGAACCCTGTGTGTAAGTGTGTAAAGTGTGCATATTTCATCAAGGTAAAGATCAAGAGTAAATTACTTTTTCAAATTTTCTTCCTAACCCTAAAAATCAAACAAGTCATCTTATTTTGACCAAGTTTAAGAAATCCTAATTATGATTCTCCTACTCCTTAAAATTGACTTAATTTCGTACCAAAAAAATATGTCAAAATATTATTCTTTTTTCAAAAAGTTTTTTTCCTTTCCTTTTTATAGTTATATTAGTCATGTTAGAGCCCTCCCCGACACTTATCTTATGCTTTATCCTCAATGTACGGTTGTAATGCATGAATGCATGAAATAAAGTTAAAAAAGAGGTGCATACATACACACACAACATCATGTTTCTCCCGCATCTAGAGCTTTTTAGATCTCATCCCTCTAGCTCTCTTCCCATCATTTCAATGGGTTTTCTTTATAGGGCATAGTGGGGAGGCCAATCTTTTTGTTATTTTGGCTCTCTTTCTCCCCAGTCTCACCTTCCTTAAGTTTTTTTCCTCATATGTTTACATCCATTATTCAAAAATTGATCACTATCACACTTCTTAGTTGGAACTTTCTCACTATGAATGCTTAAGAATTCTAACTTATTTTCATACTTCTCTTCAAAACTTAGATCAATACTTTCCCCTGGAGGTGTGTAATTAATCAAAATATCCCTAGTCGGTGTATCCAAACACATGAGTTCTTCTTGAAAGAGGTTTTCAAAGGTTAGGTCAATCGGAGGTTCTTGAATTACATTCTCATGCGATATATCATTGATTGGCTAATCGATAGTGAAGATATTCCAATCAAATTTCCTATATTTAAAGGAGACTCTAAAATTAGAATATCCAACATATGTCTTCTCATTAATATAATCGCATTCATTCTTAAATAATTCATCAAGAAATAGAGACTCATTTTCTATACTTTCACTTTCTTCGTTATAATTGTTCTCAACGAAGTTTACGTCAAAAGTTTGGTCTCTTATCTTATGAAGTTATTTTTTTAGATTGAAGACATTGACCTCTTTAGTCATGTCTCCAAAGGTCAACCTCATGAATCCGTTCCTATAATTAATGATCTCATTTACAGTCGCAAGGAACGAACGCCCTAAGATAACGGGAGTTTGAGACCTAGCATTGGATACAAGTTGGATCTCAAGAACAATAAAATCTACTGGGTAGATAAACTCCCCGACTCGGATAAGCATGTCTTTAATTTCCCCCTTGGGAACTTTCACTGAACGATCAGCTAGTTGGATAGTGAGTCGAGTTAGATTAAGATCGCCCAATCTTAGCTGTTGATAAACTGAGAAAGGGAGCAAGTTGATACTTGCCCCCAAGTTAAAAAGTGCATGACTAATCTCGGCTTGTCCTATAGTGCAGGCAATGGTGGGACAACCCGGATCCTTGTACTTGATAAGGATTGGACCCGACAGTAGCTCACTAATGTTAGTGGCTAAGAAGACTTTCTTGGGTATATTAGTCTTTCTCTTCTTGGTGCACATGTCCTTAAAAATTTTTGCATAAGATCGGACTTATTGGATGGCATCAAGAAATGACACATTTATCTTCACTTAATTGAAGATCTCAATTATCTTATCCATGTGTGAATTCTGCTTGTTGTTTTTTAACCTATTTGAAAATGGTACTATAGGCTTGTGCACCTGATTAGTTGACTTATCCGTTTCAGATTCGTCAGATTGGAAGGATTGGGACTAGATGAGGTGGATGCTTGTGTGTGGTTGTGCTGAATAGAATTGGATGGTGTTGACACTTGATTATCAGCTTTCTTTCCCGACCTTAATGTATGAACAACATTACATTGATTTAATGATTGATCCTTAGCCAAGTGGGTTTGTTGAGAATTCCTAGGATTTGTTACTGGCTGACAGGGCAAGGTACCCTGTACCCTCTCATTCTATGGATTGGCTAATTGGCTCATTTGAATCTCTAGCCTCTGTATTGTTTGCATGAGAGAATCTTGGTTCTTCATGTATCTTTTCATGTTTTTCTCAAAATTAGTCATTCTCCTCTCAAGTTGAGGATTCTAAAAAGAAGATTGTGGAGCTTAGTGGGGAAAGTTTTGTTGATAATTTGAAAAATTGGGTGGATGGTTGAAAGAATTGTGATGGTTATTTAAAAAGTTAGGTTGATGATTGAAAGAATTATTGGAATGTTGAAAGTGGCTTGAATGGTTTGACCGTGAGTGGTCATTATTGTTTTGGCTCTATGAGAAATTCGGGTGATTTCTCCAGCCAGGATTGTACGTGCGTAAAGATTATTGTTCGGCCTTGAAAAGGTCGCATTCATCAGTTCAGAAAATTATTGCTGAGCTTGGAACACTGGACACTCCTCAGACACATGATTCATTACTTGACAGTAAGTACAGTTCGGAGTTGAAAATTAGTCTGAACTGACTTGGTTGACGGGACTTGGTTTTTAGTTTCTAATTCTTTTAGTCTTCTCGCTATATTTGCTATTCTAGCCTCGACACTATGGATGATTCAATTGAATGGAAACCTCCTTTTGAAGAGATGGAGTTTGAATTCCTAGAGTTTTTATTAGTTGGTCCCATTAGATGGTTTTTTCAGCTAGATTCTCATATAAATCCCATTCTTCATTTTCATCCTTTTGTAAGAATCTCCCTTGGCACATGGTTTCTAAGAGGGTCTTGGTTGAGTAGTCTAAACCGTCATAGAGAATTTGGCATTGTCGTCATTTCTCTATTTGACGATGAGGACATTGGACAAGGAGCTTTTTGAAGCGTTCAAAATACCTCCAAAATAGTTCACTAGGCTCTTACTTAAACTGCATGATGTTCTTTTTAATGAGAGCGATCTTATAAATTGGATAGAATTTCGTCAAGAAGACCTTGATGAAACCATCCCACGATGTGACAGAGCCGGCCGTTAAGCTGTAAAGCCATTTCTTGACTAAGTCCTTAAGAGCAAATGGGACAAACCTTAAACTAATAGTATCATCTACAAGGTGTGAAATTTTCATCATTAAGCATACTTTCTCAAATTCTCTTTTGAAGAAATAAGTATTTTCGGACTCTAAGCATGAACTTAGGGAGTGTTGATGAACTGAGGCTTGAGCTCAAAGTTGTGTTCACCAACCGATGAAAGTTGGATGCAAGATGAAAATGTGATCCTAATGGGATAAAACCTATCCTGTAAAGATGTCGGTTGAGTCATACCGGATATGGTTTGGATTCTTTCTTGGGTGGTGACTTGTTTCTAGTTAACCTAAATGTGATTAGGTCTCGACCACACTTGCATATACAAACACTATCACAAACAAGTTCACCAATAGTCAACAAGAAAAAGCAACAAGCCTAGTCTAAGATAACCTTGACCTAGATAACTCCTAACTGGTTGATTGTCCACACGAGGTATAATGCAGACTTTGATCACAAGCTAATCAGCTAAGTCAGGGCAAGATTGGTGGGAGGTATCCGTGCAAAAACGACGGGCCTAATTAAGCCAAACCACCAGCCTTCAGGGTTTCGCCCCTCAATCCCTATCCTTTGACACTGATTTGACAGGAGTCAAATTCTAATACCTTCCCCCTTAAGATAATCTCCTAATGAGTTTGAGATGTCCCTAAGGTCAACGTCTATTAGATTTTAAGTTAGGCTTAGGCTGTATGTACTTAGAGATGATTTGTGGGCTAAAAAAGGGTAATGAATCCCCCACCTTATCTTGTGTTGAGTTTTGTCCTTAAGATTGATTGTGCAAAGTGTGCAGGATATAGAAAAGTAACATTCAATAAGCAAATAATCACTCAAGAATATTTCTTAAGTTATATGCTATGCATACGTACCTTGTCTGCAGCTTTCTTCAACAGTAATTGTAAAAGAAATGTAATTAGACAAATGCTTAGAATGCAAGTCTAAACGTTTATTTTAAACAATTGGCAATCAATCAGATTACTGTTGGATTAAAAATAGGGTATGTGAATATCAGATATAGCAGAAATAATACACAAAAAACTGTATTTTTGCAAAGTAATATGTCTTGCAAAAAAGGGTTTTTAGTAGTCCAAAAAAAAATTAAAGTTTTTGTGCTGCAATTTCTTGGAATTCTGTCTTCTACTTTCTAAAATAGGGGCACATAATAGCAAGTCTTCTTCTGCAATACTTGAGCGCTAAATCTGATTTCTTGATGGCCCTGAAACAAGACACCAAACTTATTAAAAAATAATTACACCGTTCCCTCCACGGCAACTACTCTAAAATTTGATTGCAAGTAAATGCAGTGAGAATTACCGTGTAGTTTTGGGCTAACGGGTCGTGATCCATGAGGAGGAATGCGATGAAAGAATGCGATGAAAACTTTTTGATGTATTATTTTAAAAGCAAAGAATGGTGTTGATGTTTTTTTTATGTGAAAAGAGAATGGAGAGTAGAGAGATGATTTAAAGAAAACTTGAAACTTGGAGAAGATTTTAGAGAAAGTGATCTTTAAAAGGTTTTAAGAGTGATGGTGTTTGTTTTTAATAAAGAGAAATCTGGGCTCACTAATATTAACCCAACTCTAGATTCTTTTCTTAAAAGTTCGAGTGCTTCAATGAGATAATAGGCAAAAAGTTTAGCACTGTATTTAAAAGAGATCAAGTAAAACACATAAGATGGTTTATTTTAGAAATCGAACTTTAGTTTTTGAAATCTTTCTTTGAATTGAATGTTAAACCATCAAAGCAATAAGGCAAGTATGGAATAAAAACAAGTTCTTTTTAATGATAAATTTCAAGATTAAGTTCAAAATCCAATTCCATTCTCACGTACCTTCAAGAACACTCGCAATAAGTAAGGCTTAGTTTAAGGCATTCATATGATTCAGTTGGGTCTTTTCATTAATACCGATCAAGAATCAATACTAGAGAGAAGAGATTAGTGAGCCCAGAAAGAAGAGATTTAACTACTCATTATAAAAAAAAGAAAACAGTAAATTGAAATTCAACATACCCGTGAGTTTGAGAAGAAAAGAAGTCTGTCGAATCTTTATTAATGTCACTTCAACTTTAGATTACAATCACTCTCTCTCTCTCACTTTGTTTCTGAACTGAACTATAAATTAAGAACTGAGATACAACTTCTCATAAACTATCTAACAATAAACTTAAACCCTAAAAATAAAGAGAAAAACTAAAACTAGTCTTCATTCTCTTCTTCTCTATAAAATGCAGTATTTATAGGTAAAAACCAAACGGGGAGAGCGTACGAAGATAGGGGGAGCAAAAGCTCCCCCTGATTCCCTTAGATAGCCGCGAAAACGCGGCTTTGGCCGCGTTTCCGCGGCTTGGGTGTGGCCAGGTGGCCACACCCGGGGGTGCTGATCCCTGGTTTCGTGATATGCATTTATCTCTTACTGAATTTTCAGATTTAGTTCTTAGATTTGACGAAACCTCCTTTGATCTTCGGTTTTAACCAATTAATTTGTGAAGATCTGTTTTAACTGGTTTTCAATCGGTTTTATCTTCTCTGATTTATCCTGATCTTTTGATTTGAATTAATTCTGAATTAAATTAGAATTTTGATGGATTTTTGGACTTATTTCTCTTTCCTCTCCTTTAGTAATGGGCCTGCATTTATAAAGAAGAATAAAAGATTAAGTATATGATTTATTAGACAATAATTATGGGAATGTGACATTATATATGAAATATATGTGACCAATCATTTACCCATAAAAATTGATTTTTAATTCTAATTTAATTGCTGAATGTGCCTTGTCAGAATTAGGTTATCTCTTGCATTTTGTTGCTGAAATTATCAAATATTAGTTTGCTATGGTGCATAACTGCCTGTGTCACTGGTTGATTTCAGATGGTCAAGATTAGTTGTGCTAGGTAAGTTTCTTGTCTGTAGAATTAGATAGATGTATGTAGGAGCTGATCATGTTGAAGCTGAAATTGAGTATATGAATGCTAAGGTTTTTTGTTTGCTGGCATATGAATGAATGCCAAGGTAGTAAACCAGTTAAGTTCTAACCTTTTGTTTTTGTCTTTGTCTTTGCTGCTACAATGCAGACCCTTTCAGGGTGCCTGCGGATTGAAATTAGATTTCATCATGTTTGCCTCACAACTTTCCAATTGTTGTTTTCAATAACATAATCTTCTTGATACTTAAATTTCTCTTTTTTCCTTTTATCTTTGCTGAATGCGATCTTATTTCTATTGTCATCTGCACTATACTTCTTGTAGTAATTGGTTTTTGTTGCATTTGCTGAAGACATCTTGACAAAATCAAAATTAGGCAATCAACTTTGTTTACGGACAGCTTGTATGTAATATCCTTGTAGTTATAGGGTTTTTTTAAGTATATAGGTGCATTTGGTATGCAGGAATTTACTCAAGAATTCTAGATTTTCATGCGAATTCTTGTATTTAGCATAAGCTTACTCAATATTCTCGGAATATTGGATTCTCATGAGAATCAAATTTTCTCATTTCGTAAGAATATGATTCTCACTGTGGAAGGTGGGTATTTTACATTCACCTGAAGGGAATTTATAGTAAAATTTATTTCTCAAGATTACTTTTTGTTCTTCATATCTTTCATCCCTTCTCTTTCTTGTACCAACATGGTAATCATCAATATCACCACTAACTACCACCAATCTTCGGTCACCGCTCCCGTCACTGTCACCGCAAACCGGTGACTATTGATCGCCTACCACCACCGCTGCCACCCTAATCACCGATCGTCACCAATGACTGTCAATTGTCGTTGTTGATCGCCAACCATCACCAAAACCACCCTAATCACTGATCTTCACCATCGACCGCCACCACTGCAAAAGGTGAATGTTGATCGTCGACGACCACCACCATCATCCTAATTTCCGACCATTGCTACCAACTGTCGATCACCATCGCGTTGATTGCCAACCATCACCACCACCCTAATTGCCGACCACCACCATAAACCACTTCCATCGACAGCTGTCGCCGATGATGACCACCCCAAACTGTCGTCATCCACTGATTGTACACGTTTATTGCATATCTATTATTATATTCCTAGATCTATCCTGTAATAAATCATGTTAATTTCTTGTCCTAGTATCTTATTTTGCAGATTTGTCTTAATGAAGGGAGAAAAATTAAGACCAAATAAATCTAGTTAAATTTTGATTTAATTAGATCTATTTTATTAACTGAAGATAATACTAAAAAAAGATAAGTTAAATCAGAGTTATATGGATCTATTTGATTTTTGGAAGATAAAAGGAGATATTGTCAAATCCGGAGGCAAATCTTATCAGAAAACATGGGATAACAAAGAGAGGATATTCTCAAATCTATTTCAATTAAATCGGATTTATTTGGATTTATTATCGTTACTTGAAAAATCAATAAAGATTATCCCAAATCTAAAAGTTTAGAGAGGAATTTATCAGTATTCAAAGGGATAACATGGATAAGGATATTAGCTGTTGGCTAATGATTTGAGCTTATCTCTTCGCAACCTTTGACACTCCTTTTATCCTATAAATATTGCAATTTCTGAATGCAAAGGGCACCACTTTGCAAGGAGAAATTCTAGGCTAGCTTCTTCTTGAGTTTAGTTTTAGTTTTTCTTTCTTTTTTATAATATAATTTTTAGTTTATTTACAACTTAAGTTAGAGAGAATTATATGAGATAAGAAGAGGAAGAGTTACATGTAGAGTTACACTGATGTAATCCTTTCTCAAGAGAGAGTTATATTGAAGTGACAACCAATATAATTTTTAACCTTCTTCATTGTGCTCGATCTTGTTGGCCTAGAGGCCCATCACTCTAGTTTTGATGATGATTGACTCATGTAATTATAGTTTACTAATATTCTTGTGATATTTAATTTTAGATATTTGATCAAGATTTTAATAGGTGTTTTGCATCAACAAAGGAGTTTTGGAGCTAACACATGTAGATTCAAGAGCTCACGCGTAAGATCGCATCTAGCACTTGGTTGAAGTCAAGCTCGTTGGATCGCGTTTGGATCTAATCAGCTTGGAGAAGAAGTTCTATAAGAAGACCTCGGTTTGTTTAGTTTAGTTGTTTAGATCTTGCGTAAAGATTAGATAGCGTTGATATGCTCAAGTTCATTACACACACAAGTTTCATTTTATTGGTTTCGGTTTAACCGGTTTTGATTTTCATGTCAAAAACATAGATAGATATCTTTATATATATTGAATTCTATCCATATACAATATGCTTCAAATTTATTTCAATATCATATTTTTATATTTACATGAGTTTTGGAGAAAACGGTTTTCCATTTCAAAAGTTCAAGTTTTGAAAAATACCGATTTTGTGTTTAAGCTAAATTTCAAAATCACAAAATGGTTCAAATTGTTTATAATATGTGTTGAATTTTAGTCACATATATTGGGTATTCAAAGATCTTAAAAGAACTTATTTTTGTGAAATTTATGTGTATTTTATGGGATTTTTTAGAAGGTAAAAAGACTAAGTTTTTAATCCCCAAAATTTGTGTCCTGGCCTTCTGCCGGTCGACCAGATGGTCGACCGAGGCAGAAGTCGGTCGACCGGTCCGGTCGATTGATGTGCACAGGCCATTTGGCTGGAGGGCCGGTCGACCGCCAGAGAGCTCTGCTCTCTGATCTGGCCCCGGTCGACCGAGCGGTCGACAGACAGAGAGCTCTGCTCTCTGTATCCAGGCCTCGGTCGACCGGGCGGTCGACCGATGGCACAACGGTTGAAAATCTGACCATTGTCCGGTCAACCGGACGGTCGACCTACAGCAGAAATTTTCTGCTGTCTTGGCCCAACGGCTAGTTTTTGGAATGGGTTATAAATACCCATCCCCTTGGGCTGTTTTGATCAAGAATTTCAAGAGCAAAATTTCTATCTTTTTTAGTGTTTTAAACAAGTTCTCAAAGATTTTTTGGGTTAAAAAGATCTATCTTTATTTGTTTTAAAGGGTTGAAAAAATCAAAGAAAAGAGAAGTCTTTGGGAATTGTTTTGATTTTCATTTCTATTTTATCCTAAAAGTTTTCCCAAGTATTTTCTTTGTGTTTTTGATTTTCAAACACCTTGATTTCTCACACTTGAGCTATCATATCTATCCTATCTATAGGATCTTATTTTTGTAGAAAAATTGGTTTGTGGTTTGTTGTGACCACCAAGCGTTGTAACTCTTTCTTTTGCTTTGGCTTTGTGCCTTTCCCTCTAAGTGTAGAGGAGGTTGTGCAATTGGGTTTCTGGCTATCCCTCTAAGTGTAGGATGATTGTGGTTGGTTTGGCTTAGTGCCTTATCCCTCTAAGTGTAGAGGTGATCTTTGTTTGACTTAGAGCCTTATCCATCTAGTGAGAGGTGATTGTTGTTGTGTCTTACCTCTTGAATAGAACTTGTGTTTGTTGGAGAGGAGTTGTGTACTCTTACTTTGTATTACTCAAATTCTCAGTGGAGGTTCTCTGTGTGGGAAGTCCTGTGTGAACGATATAGTGAAAATCCTTCTGTGTGAAGGCGGGGACGTAGAACTGGGTGTTCGAACCTCGAAACATATCTTTGTGTTTACGTTTGATCCACTATCTCTAACTCTCTCTTTCTCTTATATTGTGCACTGCATCATATTGTTCATATCATATATATACTTGGTTTTGATTGTGTGCTATACTTGTGTTGAATCAAGAGAGCTTCATATAGCACCTCAACTTTTATTTAGAGGAATTTAGACGAGTTAGTTCAGAGCCCTTCACCGGGAATTCGGCTACACCCTTTGATTACACTAAGTGTGTTGCAATTTATTTTTAATTCCGCATTATTTGTTGTTAGATTAACCATACACCTATTAACCCCCATCTAGGTGTACTTACAGATCTAGCCAAAGCTCTGCTTTCATGCCTTCTTCTCTACTACTTTGCTTTATTTCAAGGTAAACTTCACACAGATTCAAGGTATGTTAATCTACACAAAGGTAAATACTCTTTCTTTAATCCTTTTCATCTCTTCATTTCTTCTTCATTAACTTCGTCTTCTCTTTTCTTCTTATCAATAAAATCATCTTCTTCTTTTCTTTAATTTCCTTTTAACTTAACTTAGATTTAACTATTTTTATTTTTATTTTTTCAAAACTGAGAAGAGACTTTTAACATGGATTTGTAAATTAAAAGAAGGAACTTACTAAAAGTTTCTATCATTGTCCCTCCTTGTGGAATATGACCCGCATAGCCACTTGCTATAGCGGTAGCATTAAGAACCTAGCATTGTTCTAAACTAAACTACATCTTTTCTGTGCAAGGTTGAGCTTGATCAAATTTTGGTGCCCTTGTCATGGAGGGACGGTACGTTTTCTCTTTGGTTTCTTAACGGTTAACTATTTCTTCTCTATTTTGGTGTGCAGGTATTAATTTTTGGAATGAAACAGTTGCAGTGGACATATAACTTACCTGAGTCTTTGCTCTAGAAAGCAGCGCTCAGGGGTTCTCACCATTGCAACGAAAACGCGGTCAAAACCGCGTTTGCGCGGCATAGTAGGAAGAACTACTAATCTGTTTTAGTGCAAGTTGCTTGAATTACAATGCTCAATCTTCTGCAGTATTTATTTTTCCTATTTAATTTGATCTACTCACTGTTCTAAGCTCAACAACAACTTGATTGTTTGTAAATACTTAAAAACCGTTTAGATATTACATTCTAGGGCACTTATCTATTTCGTTACATTTTATTATATTATTGAAGAGTGCTGAAGAAAGGAACATTTGCATTGCATGTAGCTAAGGAAGCACACTTGTATGATTTATTGTTATTTAGCTATATACATGCGCACACACACAGTAAAACAAATTAAGGGCTTGTCCTATAAATAAGATAAGCTGGGGAAAACCATCTCCTCACTCACTAACCTAGTCTAACTTAAAATTTAGTAGACGTTGGCCCTAGGGACATCTCAGACTCAATAAGAGACTGACCTAAGGGAAAAATTGATTAAAATTTGACTCTTACTAAATCGGTATCAAAGGTTGGGAATTGAGAGATGAAATCTCGAAGAACAGTGATTTGACATAATTAAGCCCGTTACTTAGATATGGATACCTCCCGCTGGTCTTACCCCTACCTGGTTGATTAACTTGTGGTCAGATTTTACAATATATCCCCGTGGATAGTCTGACCAGTTAATCTCGAAGAACAGTGATTTGACATAATTAGGCCCGTTGCTTAGACATGGATACCTCCCGCTGGTCTTACCCCTACCTGGTTGATTAACTTGTGGTCAGATTTTGCAATATACCCCCCGTGGATAGTCTGACCAGTTAGGAGTCGTCTAGATCTAAGGTCTATCCTAATTTAGACTAGATTTTTTTGTTTGTTTATTTATGTGTTTTTATTTTTGATATTTTTGTGATATGAATTATAATTACAATTATTCCAATGCATATAGTGATCCATACTTCACACCGACCTCTTTTGACTCAGATATTACCAACCCGATATTTCATAACTTTAACCAACCAAGAATGCCGGAGTGGTCTTATCTGAATCAGTATATGCCCCAACCCTAGTGTTATGAACAAGATTAGGATGATCATCATCACTCTTCACTGAGTCAATTGGGATACAATTCTCCTGAATCATACTATCAACAACCTGACCAACATTCAGCTTCGTATACTCAATATCAAGATCAACCTATAGAAGAAAAATCTTCTTTAGAAGAGAGTTTTAAAGCCTTTCTTGAGCCACACAACAATTCTAAATCTCGAGGACTCAATATTCGCAAAAAAATTCTCAAGACCAAGATCCTTACTCCATTTTCCAAGTCCCATGACAACAAAAAGAACCTATTGACTTAGAAAAAAGTATAGAATACTTGACTCAAAATCAAAATTTTTTGAACCAATCCATCAATATGTTAAAACCACAATTAAGTCATTTGGTCAATACAAATGATAAGGAACAGGAAACTCTCCTCACCCAAACTTTGACCATTTCTGATTTTTCTAACCATATTGATAGGGACCAAGAATCATTGTGTCTCGAAAATTTTCACCAAGATTCAATTTCATCACACCACCTTGAACTTGACTAATACCAAATCATTCACAAATTGGCAAGTTTTAATGCCAATGAATTGAGCTTGATTGTTAATGAGACACAAATTCCTAATTTTGTGATTTAGTTTTACTTTTCGAATCTATATTGACTCTGTGTCCTTATCCGATTTGGACCCAATTCCCAAGCCAACACTGATACCGTACCTATGGATTTTGAACATGTACCACCTGTCTTGGATAGTCATATTCCATTATTGAAAAATGAATGTGGATTTCAGTTCTTTGATTTGGATCAAACTCTTGAACCGCATCTGATTCTTGAACCCAAACTTAATTTAAGTCAATTCTATGAGTTAGTGTTGGTTCCCGTTCCTCTCATTCCCAGCCCAAATAAACCATAACACTTAATCACATTCCATTGTTGGACCAAGGTATAGGCAGTAATGACTCAGTGATGACATTAAAAAATTGGTCATATAACCGGGATAAATTTCATGTTAGGATCTTGTATGATCCTATTCATATTGGGGAGTATAACAATGTGAATAAAAAAGAGGTCATCAAAGATGGGTTCCTTGATAATCCATATTATATAGATTGGGTAGCAACGCTTGGCCCAATCCGAGCACCACCAGCACTACCATCTTGAGGTAATTTTTCCTTCTCTTTCTTCTTTTCATGCATATATGCATTCATTCATACATTGAGGACAATGCATGAGATAGGTGTGGGGAAGGCTTCTAACATAGATTTTTCTTTTTATTTGTGCGTGTGTGCGTGCGTGCGTGCGTGCATGCGTGTATTCTTTTCTTTAAAAATTTTTAAAAAGAGAAACAATATTTTGACTTATTTTTGTAAGACATTAAGTTAATTTTAAGAAATAGGAGAATTATAATTAAAATTCTTATACTTGGTCAAATAAGATTATTTGTTTGAATTTTATGATTAGGAAGAAAAATTGAAAAAGTAATTTAGTCTTAATTTTTACCTTGATAAAAGATGCGTACTTTATACACTACACACTTAGAATTCAAAATAAAGCTTTTTATGTCTTATAAAAAAAAGAAAAAGAAAAGAAAAAGAAATATATCTGTGTGTGTCTATATATATATATATATATATATATATATATATATATATATATGTATGTATGTATGTATATGTATATATATAATCCTCTGATTAAGCTGGGTATTTATGCCTCATAAAGTATAAGTATTCATGCTTAAAAGTAGTTCATATAATAAACAAAATTTTTAGTTTTATGGCCTTATTTGCTCGAGTTCTTAAGTCCTTGAGTATTTTTTTCACCTGGTGCCCTAAGACAGTTCAGTTTGGGAGTTCCGACTAAAGGCTCGTTACATAGGCAGATTAGAAAACCTAATAGAACTAAAGGATAATATCACCAAAAATATGAAAAATAAGGCATAAGAGTTAGAGTTAAAGAATCCCGAGTCAAAATTTCACTTTCACAAAAGTACATATGATTTAGGGTAAAATAATAGACTAAATGATAATACATTTTGACTCCTAAACTTGATTGATAACAAGTTTTTGAATAGAGACTAAGTTTAGGAATGAATAGTCTGGTATTTCTATAACTTATAGATTGCTTAATTCTTGTAAATATATTTCAAATAATTCTTTTCTTTTCAAAATGTGTTTTCGAAAATACTACACTTTGTTTCTCTTTCTTTATGGATTTTATGGGTGTAATCTACTGAAAATCATCACGAGACAAAACTCGTCCTCTCGGGGTAACCTAAAAGTTTAACAGCTTGTTGCACGTGCTAATTGCAATCATGATTCTTACGAAAGTGAGTTAGATTAGATTATCTCTATTTTTACTTATTTTTCTCTAGTACGAGTAAAAGATAGGTATGGGGATGTGATTGTACACGTTTATTGTATATCTATTATTATATTCTTATATCTATCCTGTAATAAATTCTGCTATTTTTTTGTCTTAATGTTTTATTTTGCAGATTTGTCTTAATGAAGGGAGAAAAAATAATACCAAATAAAATCTAGTTAAATTATGATTTAATTGAATATATTTGGTTAAGTGAAGATAATACCAAATAAAGATAAGTTAAATCAGATTTATATGGACTTATTTGGTTTCTTGAAGATAAAAGAGAATAGTACCAAATACAGAGGCAAATCTTATCAGAAAACATGGAATAACAGAGAGAGAATATTCTCAAATCTATTCCACCTAAATCGGATTTATTTGAATTTATTATCCTTACTGGAGAAATCAATAAAAATAATCTCAAATCTAAAAGTGCAGAGATAAATTTATCAGCATAGAAAGGGATAACATGGATAAAGATATTGGCTGTTGGGCCAATGATTTGAGTTCATCTCTTCACCACCCTCTGACACTCCTGTTATCCTATAAATACTACAATTTCTGAAGGCAAAATGGCACCACTCTGCAGAGAGAAATTCTTAGCTAGTTTTTGCTTTAGTTTAGTTTTAGTTTTTCTTTCTTTTTACAATGTAAATTTCAATATTTTACAACTTAGGCTAGAGAGAATTACATGAGAGAAGGAGAGGAAAAGTTATATGTAAAGTGACACTGGATGTAATCCTTCTTCAAGAGAGAGTTGTATTGAAGTGACAGCCAATATAATTTTCAATCTTCTTCATTGTGCTCGATCTAGCCGAAGCTCTGCTTTCATGCCTTCTTCTCTACTGTTTTGCTCTATTTCATGGTAAACTTCACACAGATTCAAAGTATATTAATTTACGCAAAAGTAAATACTCTTTCTTTAATTCTTTTCATCTCTTCATTTCTTCTTCATTAACTTCGTCTTCTATTTCTTCTTATCAACAAAATCATCTTCTTCTTTCTCTGGATTTCCCTTTAACTTAACTTAGTTTTAACTATTTTTATTTTCTTTCAAAACTGAGAAGAGACTTTTAACATGGTTTTGTAAATTAAAAGAAGGAACTTACTAAAAGCTTCTATCGTTGTCCCTTCTTGTGGAATACGACCACATAGCTACTTGTTATAACAACAACATTGATGACCTAACACTGTTTTAAACTACATCTTTTCTGTGCAAGGTTGAGCTTGATCACCCGCCTATCGCCGACCACCACAACCCCAATCTCTGACCACCGTCGCCCAACCACTAGCTACTGTCGTCGTTTTCCACCACCGATCATCGACCACTATCACTGACCGTTGGATGCTGCCACCCACAGCCGTCACCGCAGCCGATGATCATTGATCGCTGACCACTGCCACCCTAATCGTTGATCCCCGCGACTGACCGACACCAACGATCGCCAATCACTGCCGCCAATTGTCGACAACCACCACAGTCACCGACCACAACTGCCGACCACTACTGTCGAACGCAACCACAAACCACCGGTCGTCGACCACCACCAGTACTATCCCAATCGCAAACCACAGCCGTCGACCGTCGCGACCAACCGCCCATCAACGTCGCCGTCGCCGAGCATCACCACCGCCATTCCAACGCCGACCACCCCTGCCACTTTCACCATATTCACTTACTGTCACTAACCTCTCACTACAAGATTAGTTTGAAAAAAATATATTCAGTAATACCATATTCCTAAAAATATTTTTAATATACCAATTACAAGAATAGTTTATTGACTAAATATCTTAAGTATACCAAGCATGGTAGCACAATATTCCTGTAAATTTAATGTCTAGGTATTCAATTTTAGGAAGATAGGAATATTGCATTCTGTGTACCAAATGCTCCCTATAATAAATTTTTATATGCAATGTGAAGTTTTTAATCTATGTAAATACCCGTGGAATATGCCTAATGTGTATTTTTCTTTGATAATAGAATTTTACAGCCATGACTATACTTTACATATTCAAATAGACTCAAAAGATCATGATAGGTGGGGTCTCATCTTAGAACGGTTGTGTGTACAATGCATTAAGGGACGAGTATATGGATTATTCTCTTGGTTCAGTCCAATTCATCAAAATAATTCATTTAATATTATTCTTGATGATATTTATTTTACTAGTTTAGTTCTTTTCATATAGTGTGATATACTGCATCAAAAATCGCGGTGTCTATCACATCTGTGTGGAAATGAAATCTATTTTGGCTCAATTTCTGAACTAATTTCGTAATTGTACTTTTCAAGTTGATTGACAGAATTCGGTCAATTTATTAATATGGGGAGAAAATGGAACTCAAAGACAAACTTGAGTGAATGCTAAAAATTTATCTTCTATTTGCTTTGTACGTGAGTCTTTCTATCTTGCTGGTTATGTATTTGTTTAGTATTTTAGATTAAAGACCAAGACTAACAGTTTCTGCGACCCAGTTAAGCTTTTAGCTAAGTGGTGTTGAGTTTTTTAACTGCTAAGCTTGCAATTTGCACATAAAATGGTCATGAAACTGGGTAGCATTTACATGACTCATCGCATTCTGCATCAATCAGTTGTAGATATAAAACACATTATTCTCTTAATTGTTAAAACTTTGAGTTAAACTGTAGCAAATAAAACAACAGCAAAGAACTGCACTCCCTGTCCAGGATAAATTTGGATGTTGGAGGAAAATACTGAATTAATCAGCTAATGAAAAGTAAGTGTTATTTCTCTGGCTTCTCTTTCCCTTTCATGCTTTTACGGTTTCGAGATAATTTAGTTTCTATTAAAATTTTGGTTGTGGAAAGAGACATGTCCATCAAGCGGGTTTTGCAGGCTATCACAGCAAAATGGTTCAAGATCAAGGTTGAAAGCGTGAACTGTATCAGTTCTAATTGATAATTAGAATTTAGAAGAATTTGTTGGAGTTGATTTTTAGATGTAATCATGTTTTAGTTCTCTCTTTGTAACCTGCTCTGTGGGTTTTTGAAACTTTGAATTGTGTTGGTGGCAGTTGAAGACATGTTAGTGGAATTTTTAGACATAGTCTACTGTTAATCACAATCAGTACTTTCTGACATGGTCAACTGTTAATCACAATCAGTATTTTCTGGGATTTTTTTTTTTTTTCCCCTTGAAGTCTTGACCTTTTGAGGTAAGGGTTTAGACGCCTCGAAAGTGCAATGTAACCTGCAAGACAGAGTCATTCAGGGTCAGGTGTTGATTCTGACTAAAACCCCTCTAACGATCAAGTCAGAATCTGACCCTTCTAACGATGAAGTTAGAATACTGGTGAAATAATAAATGATACCGTATACATGTTTTAGTAGATGTGACATCCTTTACATAAAGTTTATGAAGGGGTAGAATAGTCATTCTAGGTAAAGAACATGCCCCACTGGGCAGGCCCTGAGTTTGCTCCCTAATGGTCCTCAGTGCGAACCCGAGTCGGCGGACTTAAGTATAAAAAAAATATACAAAACATGTCATACCTAATCATTGTCTGGCTGTAGTGGGCCTTTATGGGCTGAGCCAAGTTGAGATTGTTTGTGCTTGGGTTGTTGGGCCTAGAGCCCGTCAATCCATGCTTTATCACGGGCCAGGATTCAACATCTTCGGCAAATCTCTTCAAATGTTTGGAGGAATCTCCCAACAACCCCAACCCACCCCACCGGGGGATCTTAACGGTTTTACGGTAGTTTTCACAACTATTTTTTTAATGTACATGTATTGCTTGTGTGTATAATAAAGGGAAAAAAATAAAATCTATCTCAAAATTCGTTTAAGAGTTCGACTGATTTTATTTTATTTTCTTCCTAACCTTCTAATTTATAATGGAATAGGAACTATTACTTTTTCCAAGGATAATCACAACACATAAACAACAGTTTATACCACCTCTTCTCTAGTTATAGATAGTAGAGATATTAGTATATTTCACTTTTACCAGTAAGGAGAAGAGGAAGGCTGACTGGAGGTGAGCACATTTTTTATCTTTTGAAATAAGAAGTTAGCATTTTCTTTTTCCCACTAATGTTATTAGGACTTCTGGTAAGTACGTGTATCATCACTCCTTTGTTAATTAGTGAAACTAACCGAAAACATGTTCAGGTTGTTAACATGTACTTGTTTGTATTGTAGTTTTTTCCCCTGCTAATTAACTCAACCGCCCCACCTCGTGGAGCACACCCTGGGCCTGACCCGGCCATGTCGAGAGAGAACATACGTCTGCATTGCGGAGTTTGAACTGGTGACTCGTGGAGAGCTTGTGCTCTAACCAACTCACGCTAACCGATTGAACCAACCGCGTGTTGTAGCTGATCTTGAATGTTAGATCTTAAAATACTCAAAGAAATTTCATGATAACAAAATCATCTATCATGGATCTAGAATCTATATACATCCCAAGAATAATACATAAATAAATACATACCTGAAGCCATATCAAGAGGATGATGAAGAACGATTGTTAATAATCTCAGTCCCTTTGATTTGATTCTTGCAAACCCTAATCTGTAAACCCTTTCTTCTCTCTGTCTCCTTTTCTTTGCACAAACCCCACAAACTGTAAAGTGATGGATTTTCTTAAAAAAGGGGGGTGTTTTCTTTTCAAGAGGAGAGAAGAGGGTCTACATTTGCAAATAACCCCATGAGATAAAACCACCCATCATGGCCCTTTATATCTCATATGATTATAAACTTATATAAATGTAACCATTATATTTGGGCATACATTAAATATCAGTTAGCCATAATTATGGAATCCAATTAATTAATAAAAGGTTAGTGGGCCACTTAATATGAGACTAACATTCTCCCACTTGGACCACTAGCCGATTACAGTACAACCTTAGAAAACAAATAAAAAGAAAAACTCATTTTAAAAACATTTTGATTCCATTGGATTCCATACTGAAAAACTTTGACACGTGATCACGAATTTAAAAATAATAACTGATAAGCCCAAATAATGATATACTGTAATACTGCAATTAGCTTGGACCACCAATGTGAGTCATAGCGGTTATACAACATCTATGTCATACTCCCTTCTACGCACCACAACATTGATGACCCTCACTAATAGAGTCTATAACCAAAACGACCCCTGTAATTTGTCTTGTCAAGACTTTTCCTGTTTAATAAACATCCATACATGATATGTGCACACATAGTTGGATAACAGGAAATACAGAAACAAACTTTTATTGCGCAATAGTGTCAATTACATAAGCACTAAAACATACATTACAGATTACTCAAAAGACCCATTCTAATAACATGTTCTTTGAATGTCTTTGGAGGTAATCCCTTGGTCAATGGATCAGCAACCATTAGAGTGGTACTTATATTCTCAATTGACACTCGTTGTTTCTCAACTCTTTCTCTAACGACTAAGTACTTAAGTTCCATGTGCCTGGAACCACTAGAGTACTTACCATTCTTAGAGAAGAAAACGGCTGCTGTATTATCACAAAATATCTTCAGCGGCCTGACAATAGAATCAACTACACCAAGTGCTGAAATGAAATTGCGTAACCATAATGCATGATTCGTGGCCTCGAAACATGCTATGAACTCAGCCTCCATCGTGGACGAAGCAGTGATAGACTGCTTTACACTCTTCCACGAGATTGCCCCACCTGCTAGCATGAATATAAAGCCTGAGGTAGACTTTCTGCTATCTGGGCAACCAGCAAAATCTGAATCCGAATAACCGATCACTTCCAACAGATCAGATCTCCTATATGTGAGCATATGATCCTTCGTCCCTTGAAGATACCGCATCACTTTCTTTGCCAATTTCCAATGCTCTATCCCTGGATTACTCTGGTATCTTCCTAACATTCCAACAACAAAACTGATATCTGGCCTGGTACAAGTATGTGCATACATCAAGCTCCCAACTGCTGACGCATACGGAATTTTCTGCATTTGTTCCTTTTCTAAGTCATTTCTTGGACACTGACTCCCACTTAATTTGTCACCCTTCATGATGGGTGCACAACTGGCTGAGCAAAGTTCCATGTGGAATCTTTCCAAGACTCGATTGATATAATCTTTCTGAGACAGTCCTAACAATCCTCGAGATCTATCCCTGAAGATCTCTATGCCAATGACATAAGCTGCCTCACCCATATCAACCATCTTAAAGTTCTTGGTAAGATAGTCTTTGGTTTCATACAGTAACCAACATCACTACTGGCTAACAAAATATCATTCACATACAAAACTAAAAAGATAAACTTGCTCCCACTGATCTTCAGATATATACACTGATCAACAGTGTTCTCTTTAAATCCGAATGAGGTAATGGTATCATTGAACGTTATATACCATTGCCTGAAAGCTTGTTTTAGTCCGTATATGGATTTCTTTAATTTGCAAGCCAAGTGTTCTTTTCCTTTCTTTGCGAACCCTTCAGGTTGCTCCATGTAAATTTCCTCATCCAAATTTTCATTCAGAAAAGCTGTTTTCACATCAATTTGATGTAACTCTAAGTCATAATGAGCTACAAGGGCCATGATGATTCTAAAAGAATCCTTCTTTGATACTGGAGAGAAGGTTTTTTTATAATCAATGCCTTCTTTCTGAGTGAAACATTTAGCCACAAGTCTGGCTTTATATCGTTCGATATTGTCTTTGGAGTCGCGCTTGGTCTTAAAGACCCATTTACACCCGACTTTCTTACAGTTACTAGGCAATTCGACGAGATCCCAGACTTTGTTTTGGTCCATAGATTTCAACTCATCATTCATAGCATCAATCCATTTGCTAGAATCATTACTTTCAATGGCTTGTGAAAATGAAACTGGATCTTTATTAATCCCAATATCGAAATCAGATTCCTGTAGATACACCACATAATCATCTGAAATGACAGATCTTCTTTCCCTTTGAGATCTCCTCAAAGCTGCCGGTTGTGGTGGTTCTACAACATTTTCAATGGCGATATCCTCATGAAGTGGTGAACCATTATCATTATGTTGTTCAGGTGACTCAGCCTGATGATCAAGCTGAGGGACAACAATTTCTCTTGAAGGAAAGGGTATTGGGATATTTACCCTTATCACTTCAAGATCTACCTTTCTAGGTTCATCACTCCCACTAATTTCATCATTCTCAAGGAATCTGGCATTACCATTTTCAACAATTCTGGTACTATGGTTAGGACAATAGAATTTGTACCCTTTAGACTTATCTGGATAACCAATGAAATATCCAGATATTGTCCTGGAGTCTAATTTCTTTTCTTGTGGATTATATATTCTAGCCTCTGCTGGACAACCCCAACATGTAATGTCTTAAACTAGATTTCCTACCAGTCCACAACTCGAAAGGAGTTGTTGAGACTGCCTTACTAGAAACCCTGTTCAAGATATACATAGCAGTCTTTAAGGCTTCATTCCACAATGAATTAGGTACATTAGAGAAGCTCATCATGCTCCTAACCATATCCATAAGTGTCCGGTTTCGCCTTTCAGTAACTCCATTCTGCTGAGGCGTACCTGGCATTGTGTATTGAGCACAAATGCCATGCTATTCTAGAAATTTGGCAAATTGGTCAGGATTTTGTCCTGACTCATCGTATCTTCCATAATGCTCACCACCTCGATCTCATGATTTTAACTTTTCTATCTAATTGTCTCTCGACTTCTGTAATGAACACCTCAAAGATGTCAACAGCCTGAGACTTTTCATGAATTAGATATACATAACCATAACGAGACAGATCGTCTATAAAGGTGATGAAGTATCTCTCTCCCGTAAAACATGGAATAGAGAGTGGTCCGCAAATGTCTGTATGAATAATCTCAAGAAGCTCTTTGCTTCTTGTGGCACCTTTCTTGGTGTGTTTGGCTTGCTTTCCTTTTATGCAATCCACACACACACCAAAATCAGTGAAGTCTAGGTTATCCAAAATCCCATTCTTCACTAATCTTTCAATTCTATCTCTGGAGAAATGCCCCAGTCGTTTATGCCACAAGATAGAAGATTTTTCATCAATTAAGCCACGTTTAGAACCAACATTCGAATGCAGGGTTAACAGAGATTGTGCAAACTCATAATTCAAGAAAATTTTATACAAACCATCACATAAAATTTCATGTCCAACTGAAATTGAATTAAACATCAAATTGAGTTTTCCACAACTAAATAAAACTGAATATCCAACAACATCTAATTTGGATAAAGACATTAAATTCCTAGAAATCGAAAGTACATAAAAAGTGTCCAATAGATCCATCTGATGTCCCGTCTCTAAGAGTAGTCGATAAGTTCTAACAGTCTCGACCTTCACTTTGAGACGGTTCCCCATAAAGACAAATCTTTCACTTTCCTTCGGTTTCCTAGTTGTAAGGAATCCCTGCATTGAATTAGTTATATGAGTTGTGGCTCCAGAGTCAATCCACCAAGTATTAGAAGGAACTTCAGCAAGATTTGATTCATAACATACAAAAGAAAGATTCATACCTTTCTTTTCGAACCAAGCCTTTCTCATGTTGCAATCCTTCTTCACATGTCTTTTTCTGCCACAAAAGTAGCATTTGACAGTGAAACTCTTTCCATGACCCTGGCTACTTTCCCCAGGTTCATTCCCTTTTTTTAGTGGAAACCTCTTACCTCTTCCACACTTTCCCTTCTTATGTATAGCTCCTTGAGTTACTGCTAACACCGAGTGATGTCCTTCTTGCCTCAGTCTCACTTCCTCTTGAATGGACATATTAGTCAGCTCATTCAGATTCCACTTATCCTTATGAGTATTATAATGAATCTTGAATGGTCCGAATTGAGGAGGAAGTGAGTTGAGGATGAACTGTATCAAGAAGGATTCATCTACTTTCATTCCCAGTGTTCCTAACTTTGCAGCTTTATCAGTCATATTGAGGATATGTTGTTGGACTCCTCTACTACCATCATATTTCATGGTAGTTAACTCAGCCATAAGAGTGCCAGCTAATGACTTATCAGCAGATTTAAAACGTTCTTTACAGCAGTTAAAAGTTCTGAAGCATTAGCAGTCTGAGGGAGTGATGCTTTGATATTGTTGGCAATGGTCATCTTAATGAACATGAGACTGAGTCTGTTCGACCTTTCCCAGGCTTTACCATGGTTAACCTGATCTGCTGTACTATCAGCAGTGATTTCCTCAGGTTTCTCAACTAGAAGAGCCAGGTCAAGATCCAGTACACCCAGTGTGAATTGGACATGTTCAAACCATTCAGAAAAGTTTGTACCATCCAGGGCTGGAATGCTAGATGCATGAGAGTGTAGGGAAGTGGGAACGTTCACTGAAACAAAATAGGACAATGCTCACATTAAGGCCTTGAATCAATACAAAAAAACATTAAATTTTATGAAGATGAACTATTGATATCACTTTGATTTCTCCTTTGGGCGAAACCTAAGCATATCCAGTGTTCACTCTACAGGTGAGACCTTTTATCACCTATGTAGGTCTAATATAATTTATGCCACTTAGATAGTAAGTCATGTTACCTTTGGGTATCCAATTCTACACCACTAAGTTGCATAAATTACACTACCCTACCCGGTTCGTAATTATTTGAAAGAGACTTTCCTTTGGGCGAGTCCCAATCTCCTAACTAGAATCGCCACTGAGAATATTATTGACTTTAATGTCACTCTTATTGACAAATCTTTTATGTAGTTGTATATTCATAAGGCTTACTAATATAGGTCACTTTGGCAACTACTAAATCAATAAGCCGTATGAATATAAAACTAACCAATAATATTCTCTAACCTTTTATTTGAGTTATTCCATAATACTCCAATGTTAACACTTGACCAATATCAATCAATATTAACACCATAACATTAAATGTGTAACATACATTTATGATTGAATTTAAACAAACATTAGTCGACTATAAAGGAAGTACCAGTCGACTAGGGTCAAGTCAAGTCGACTATAAATAGAAGGTTAGTCGACTATAGTCAAAGCAAGTCGACTATAAAAGAAGGTTAGTCGACTAACAGAGAAGCAGAGAATTACACATCTCTCGGGTCAACCTGTTAGTCGACTAGGGAAAGGGTTTAGTCGACTATACTTATTATTAGTTGACTACTCAAATAATCAAGTCGACTCCTGAAGCAAACAGAGAGTTAAGATGTTTTCTGGAAGGAGACCTAGTCGACTAGTATTTCGGGCAAGTCGACTAACAGTCGGCGAAACAGTTATCAGTATACGGTTTCTGTAAAACGACTGATGCCAAATCAAAAGAAAAATTAGGGCTTTAATACTAATTAGATCCCAGATTTGTACAATTAGTGGAATATTTAATATTAATCGAATCATGAAGAAAGGCTACTAAATCTTCTTTAAAAAATCTGAATTAAATGATCAAAAATTTCTTTACCCTAATTTGTCCATAATCAGTATTCTGAGATGTATAGATTCTTAATCATGGCTCTGATACCAAATCTTAGATCTTAAAATACTCAAAGAAATTTCATGATAACAAAATCATCTATCATGATTCTAGAATCATATACATCCCAAGAATAAATACATAAATAAATACATACCTGAAGCCATATCAAGAGGATGATGAAGAACGATTGTTAATAATCTCAGTCCCTTTGATTTGATTCTTGCAAGCCCTAATCTGTAAACCCTTTCTTCTCTCTGTCTCTTTTTCTTTGCACAAACCCCACAAACTGTAAAGTGATGGATTTTCTTAAAAAAGGGGGGTTGTTTTTTTTTCAAGAGGAGAGAAGAGGGTCTACATTTACAAATAACCCCATGAGATAAAACCACCCATCATGGCCCTTTATATCTCATATGATTATAAACTTATATAAATGTAACCATTATATTTGGGCATACATTAAATATCAGTTAGCCATAATTATGGAATCTAATTAATTAATAAAAAGTTAGTGAGCCACTTAATATGAGACTAACATTGAATATATAGTTTGTTGGCTGATTAGACCAATTCTGATATTAGAGTGCAATTTTACCAAACAGAGAAAACTCTACATTCATGTGTTTATTGTCAGAGTACAATTTTGAGTGCATGCAATTTTGGTTCTTATCGTGCATTAGGCCTCTCTCTTGGTCATTACAATTTTGTGTGCATGCAAATTAGTTTTTTCTTTCTTTCTTTCTAATATGAGATTGTTGAGAGAGAACAAGAGCCGAACCTCATAATTCAAACAATGAACATTCCTACTGCAACTAGGATCCAAAATAAACTATGAATAGAAAAACAAACTTACCAAACTGATTCACTGAATTCCCAAAAAATATTGCAAGCAAAAATACTCGGGTTATTACTTCGAAATATTCTCTTTGTAGCATCTTAAATGTTTAATGGAGTCTTGGTACTTCAGATTTCAGACCATTTAGGGCTGCTTTCATGCATTGCACGACAAAAACCTCCTCTATTCTGGACTTGGCCCTTTCAGTACATGTGTTGCATGTTCTTAATACAACCAAATTATAACATTATCAAACTAAACAAGAGTCTCAGACTATGACAGAAAGACAACTAGTGGTGGCCTTAGCATAAGATTCACAAATAATTTTTTATGATTCCTTTGTTATTTATTTGTTTATTATGTAATTTTATGGAAATTTTATTATATCTTAATTAATGAAGCTAGTAGATAATGGTCACTTGTCTGCATAGAGAAATAGATCAAAGCCCTCAAGTAATTAATTAATATATAAATCAACAGTAGCTTCCTGGAAAAAGATTCAGCAATGGGGAAACTTGGATTTGAGTTATATAACTTGTGTTTCATATTTCAGTGGAATTTTCAGTGACAATTTCTGTTGGGAGAGAGTGTAAATTCTCGATGGCAGTGTTTCTTTTAACTCATTAAAGGAGATAGCGCAGAGATCAGAGTTCAATGGCGTACGAAAAAGCCCAAGTCATCCTTAAGACAGAGGGCCAGTCGCCCGGCCGGTCGATCGGCCATGCTCGGAACATACACAGGAAGAGGAAACAGTAGGGCGGTCGACCGGATGGTCGACCACACGAGGAGAGAGGTCGATTGCACGTTCGATCGACTTGATTGCAGAGAGGAAACTGAGAGTTGGCTTTTTTGGCGTTTGCCTAGTGGTCGATCGGAGGTCATAATGCCGGTCGATCGGGATGCATGGCTGGGCGAAATTCTAACGGTTTCCTAATGTGATTCTGAGTTTGTTTCTGATTCGAATTCAGATCTGCTAGTTTCTTTTCCTCAGGGATTCTCTTGTTGGAATTGAAGAATATAAAGGTGAATCTTCGAGTTGAATTATGGCAAGATCCGTTGATGGAATCAACCGGATGATGGTTGGAGTGTGTTCTCCTTCCATTTGTGATGAACGTGGTATATTCACATGTTCAATTCCGACTTCGAATGAATAAGATATTCAAGTCCAAAGATTGCCTAATTCAAAGCCAAAACGGGACTAAAGGTAGCTTAAAGCATTTAGTCCCACATTGGCCGTGGGATGGAAGCTTGTGGTGTATATATAGAGAAAATTGAGAACAAAGGGCGTGCCCTTTGGGTACTTGGAGTTTTCGCGCGCGAAAAGGAGGGAACTATGCACGTATGTGCGCGCGCGCGCCGCTGGCGGCGGCGGCGGCCGGAGCCGGGCTCGGGCTCGGGTCCGGGTTTGGGTTTGGGTTTGGGTCTGGGTTTGGGTCTGCGTGAGTTCGGGTTCCCTACCTGGCCTGCTTCTTTTTGAATTGGGTCTCAAGGTATGAGCCGAACCAGATCCACTTCCAAACCAGACCGGACCCGATCCACCAACAGGTTGCGAACCTGTTGGACTGCCCGCTCCGCTGTCAGGATCTGAACCGATGGACAGCCAACGGGTGCGAACCAGTTGGCAGGCCAAAGGTTGCGAACCAGTTGGCAGGCCAAAGGGTGCAGCCTTTGGTTGGGTTCAGACCTAAAGGCCCCTTTTTGAATGCTATATAAAGCATTCCAAGTTCTCATTTTAACACACACCAAATCTGAGATTTCTCTCTCTCTCTAAAAGTTCTGACTTCGGTTCTGAACTGGGCTCCAAGCGAAGTGGGAATCCACGACTTCCAGAGCGACTTCCAACGAAGTGGGAATCCGCGACTTCCAAGTGAAGTGGGAATCCAAAGCAACTTCCTAAAGGAGATTCTGTCAAAATTCTTCAACCTTCCTACGTCCTCAACAGTGGGTGTTCCTCCAAAAGAGTAAGACAAATATTCATTTGAAATTTGTCGTTATACCGCTGTTTTGCTAATCCTGTGTAGGTACTGGTTGACTACGGTTCGACCGTACGGTGATTTGGTAGTGCTATCCAAATACCGTGAAGAAGTGTTGTATCTTGGGAGACCAGCGTCCATTATCCCGTTAGCACCGGTGCGGGGGACGTAATTGTCTTAAGGAGATTCGCTGTAAGCGTACCTCACTTCAAATACTGTATAAGTGGACTAAGTCCTTTATACAGGGGATATACTTTACAGTATATCGAGATTGACTTAGATTCAGTCTAAGTGTTACTGTATAAGTGGATTAAGTCCTTTATACAGGGGATATACTTTACAGTATATCGAGACTGACTTAGATTCAGTCTAATTGGTGCTTAAACTAAGGAAGGAAATTGAAAGGTGGTTCTTAAATTAAGGAACGTTCTATTGAACGGAAAACCTCCCACCTGATATTTGCCGACCTGGCCAATTAGATTGTTGATATCTCAGTGATCTTGATTAGTTGTCAGATTGATTCTTGTTAAGCAGAATACCCAACAATCTTAAGACAATTAATGTTTCTCACTTCTGTTCTGCTTGAACTTGCAGAAAAAAATGTCTGAGACAAATCAAGATACCTCCAGCAAGGCAACAAACATACCGCTCCAAGGTTTGATGCCAACTCCACTTCCTAACCCGAAGCCGGAGAAGCCAGGAAAGTTTGATGGCACAGAGTTCAAGAGGTGGCAACAGAAGATGCTCTTCTACTTGACCACTCTTCATCTGGCCAGATTCCTGGAAGAAGATCCACCAGAGCCTGCAACTGATGCATGGACTCAATGTGACTTCCTTTGCCGAAATTATGTTTTAAATGGACTGGATGACTCTATTTACAATGTCTACAGTCCTATCACAACGGCAAAGAAGTTATGGATCAGTCTTGACAAGAAGTACAAGACTGAGGATGCTGGTACCAAGAAGTTCGTCGTTGGACGATTTCTGGAGTACAAAATGGTGGACAGCAAGACTGTAATCAGTCAGGTGCAAGAGTTCCAACTTATCTTGCATGAGATAGAAGCCGAAGGTATGATCCTACCTGAAAATTTTCAGGTTGCTACTATCGTGGAGAAACTCCCACCTGCGTGGAGAGATTTCAAGAACTACCTTAAGCACAAGCGAAAGGAGTTGAAGTTGGAGGATCTCATTGTGAGGCTTCGTATTGAGGAGGACAACAGAAAGTCCGAGAAAAGGAGCAGTAAGAACTCCTACGAAGCAAAAGCCAATGTGATCGAAGACTCAAAGGGGAAAACGTCTACTTCCAAAGGCTTAAAGCGGAAGAAGACTTCCCAGGGGTACAAAGGCAAGGTCCAAGAAGGTAAGAACATGCGCTTCAAGGGAACTTGCTACATCTGCAACAAAGAGGGGCATAAGGCGAATGAATGTCGCAGCCGTCTCAAACAAAATAAGAATCTTGTTGATTATCTTTTTAAAGACAATGTTGCAGTGGTAGACAAAAAGTCTGTGTATCTGTACCCGAAGCTTATAAATAAAGAAAATTCTTCTATTTATTTGCTTGAGTCTCCTAATTTGTGGCATGCTAGATTAGGGCATGTAAATTACAAGTCTTTAAAGAACTTGTCTAATCTGGGATATATTCCTAAACTCAACTTGGAAGAAATTCGCAAGTGTGAGGTTTGTGTTGAGGCCAAGTTGGCTAAAAATTCATTTCACTCAATAGATCGAAATACAGAACCTTTAGGGTTAATCCATAGCGATCTATGTGACTTGAAGTTTATGCCAACTAGAGGCGGTAAAAAGTATTTCATTACTTTTATTGATGACTGTACAAGATACTGTTATGTGTATCTTTTAAACAGTAAAGATGAGGCAATAAATATGTTTACAACATATAAAGCCGAAGTTGAGAATCAACTCAACAAGAAAATCAAGATTCTAAAATCCGATAGAGGCGGAGAATATGAATCAAATGATTTTAGTGAGTTATGTGCTAGTTTTGGTATAATCCATCAAACTACAGCACCATACACTCCTCAGCAGAATGGAATTGCTGAACGGAAGAACAGAACTTTGAAGGAGATGGTTAATTCCATGCTCGTAAGTTCTGGAGCTCCGCAGAACTTGTGGGGGGAAGCTTTATTAACTGCAAATCATATTCTAAATAGAGTACCCCACAAGAAACTTGGTCTAATACCATTCGAGTTATGGCATGGAAGGACACCTTCCTACCATTACCTCAAAATGTGGGGGTGCCTTGCAAAGGTGCTAGCACCATTACCTAAAAAGACTAAGTTGGGAGCAAAAACTATAGACTGCGTATTCATAGGCTATGCCTTGAATAGTAGTGCCTATAGGTTTCTGGTTCATAAATCAGAAATACCTGATATTCATGTAAACATGATTATCGAATCTCGAGATGCTGTGTTTTTTGAAGATATCTTTCCGTACAAACGGGAAGCAGATAAGACTTCTGGGAAAAGAACACACGAGATGGCGTTCAGGGACGAAAGTTCCGAGGAACCGAATGTAAATGCGGAAACTGAACCAAGAAGAAGTCAGAGATCTAGAATCTCAAAATCTTTTGGTCCAGATTTCATAGCATACGCTATTGAGAGCGAGCCTCAAACATTTAAAGAGGCTATGTCAAACCCAGAAGCACAAATGTGGAAAGAAGCTATAAATAGCGAAATAGAATCCATACTAAGTAATCATACTTGGGAATTGGTAAACTTGCCTCCTGGAAGTAAACCAATTGGGTGTAAGTGAATTTTCAAACGAAAATTAAAACCCGATGGATCTATCGATAAGTACAAGGTTAGATTAGTAGCCAAGGGTTATCGACAAAAAGAAGGACTTGACTACTTCGATACATATTCACCAGTAACAAGAATAACGTCCATTCGGATGTTGATTGCGATTGCAGTATTGCACAACTTAGATATCCATCAAATGGATGTCAAGACTGCATTCTTAAATGGTGAATTAAATGAAGAAATTTATATGGAGCAACCAGAAGGATTTATAGTCAAGAACCAAGAACACAAGGTGTGTAAATTGGTAAAATCCTTATACGGTTTAAAGCAGGCTCCAAAACAATGGCATGAGAAATTTGATAGTGTCATGATCAAAGATGGATTCACTATCAATGAATGCGATAAGTGTGTTTACACGAAAACAGTTGGAGATGCATGTATCATTGTCTGTCTTTATGTAGACGACATGTTGATACTTGGGACTAATATTGAGATTATTAAGTCCACTAAAAGAATGTTATCCAACAGTTTTGATATGAAGGATCTGGGGGTTGCTGATGTAATTTTAGGCATTAAAATTACTAGAACACCAGATGGAATCAGTCTATCTCAATCTCACTAAGTGGATAAGATGATAGAAAGATTCAAGGATCATGGGATAAAAGAGAATACAAATCCTTTTCTCCCACACGTCCACCTTCATAAGAATACAGGAACTGGAATACGCCAGTTGGAGTATTCTCAGATTATCGGAAGTCTAATGTATTTAATGAATTGCACTAGACCCGATATTGCTTACGCTGTAAGCAAGTTAAGTAGATATACTAGCAATCCTAGTGATCTACATTGGACCGCTCTACTACGAGTATTGGGTTACGTATCACATACCAAGGAATATGCCTTGAGATATGGAAAGTATCCTCCTGTACTGGAAGGATACAGTGATGCTAATTGGATTGCAGATTCTGAGGAATCAAAATCAACTAGCGGATACGTATTTACTCTAGCAGGAGCAGCGGTATCTTGGAAATCTTCTAAGCAAACATGTATTGCCCGTTCCACTATGGAATCGGAATTCATAGCCTTAGATAAGGCTGGAGAAGAAGCAGAATGGCTTCGACAATTCTTAGAAGATATACCGTTATGGCAAAAGCCAGTGCCCGCTATATGTATACACTGCGACAATCAAGCAGCTATATCTAGGGCACAAAATGTGATATACAACGGTAAGTCTAGACATATTCGTCGTAGACATAATACCGTGAAGCAGTTGCTCTCAAATGGAATTATCTCTATTGACTTTGTATCGTCAAAGGATAATTTAGCGGATCCGCTTACTAAAAGTTTAAGTGGAGAGCGTATAAACTGCGCATCGAGGGGAATGGGTCTAAAAGCCTAACCTTACCGAGTCAGCTTAATGGAAACCTCACTTAGCGACTGGAGATCCCACGGACTAAGTTCAAGAGGAAAAACTAGTTATGATTGACTCAGCAAGTAAGCACTTGGGAGCTTGACTCCAATCCATTCCTAAGGTGCACATAAGTGCTTGTCTACAAGTGGGTTAAGGATAAGCTTAACGCTTTTAATGATGCCTATATCTTGTTACTATACAAGTGGAGTAGAGTAGACTACTCTTCATAGGTCCATCACCTATGTGAGTATAGAGTTGGGTCGGCTCTTTGGGAATCTCTATGGAGGCTGTTATTCCCTAAAGATACTCTCTGAAACCAAGAATGTCCAGGGCCAAAACGGACACAATAAAGAACCAAAGTTGATTTGGAAAGTCACTGTGTGAAGCTTGTTGACTTGGCTTACACTAACGGCTAACAGTTCAAGACCTAGTTCACTGATTAGCCAGTAAGTCCGATAAAGCTTTCGCTATGGAAGGTTCAAGACCTAGTTCACCTATCCTTATGCAGTTTCTTTTCTCAAGTACCTTTCACAATAGAGTCAGTCTCTTTGTGTGTCATTCCTTGAATCTCTCATTCATTGTGGGGGATTGTTGGAATTGAAGAATATAAAGGTGAATCTTCGAGTTGAATTATGGCAAGATCCGTTGATGGAATCAACCGGATGATGGTTGGAGTGTGTTCTCCTTCCATTTGTGATGAACGTGGTATATTCACATGTTCAATTCCGACTTCGAATGAATAAGATATTCAAGTCCAAAGATTGCCTAATTCAAAGCCAAAACGGGACTAAAGGTAGCTTAAAGCATTTAGTCCCACATTGACCGTGGGATGGAAGTTTGTGGTGTATATATAGAGAAAATTGAGAACAAAGGGCGTGCCCTTTGGGTACTTGGAGTTTTCGCGCGCGAAAAGGAGGGAACTATGCACGTATGTGCGCGCGCGCGCGCCGCCGCTGGCGGCGGCGGCGCCGGCGCCGGTGCCGGTGCCGGTGCCGAAGCCGGGCTCGGGTCAGGGTCAGGGCTCGGGTTTGGGTTTGGGTTTGGGTCTGAGTGAGTTCGGGTTCCCTACCTGGCCTGGTTCTTTTTGAATTGGGTCTCAAGGTATGAGCCGAACCAGATCCACTTCCAAACCAGACCGGACCCGATCCACCAACAGGTTGCGAACCTGTTGGACTGCCCGCTCCGCTGTCAGGATCTGAACCGATCCGCCAACGGTCGCGAACCAGTTGGACAGCCAACGGGTGCGAACCAGTTGGCAGACCAAAGGTTGCAGCCTGCCAAAGGTTGCGAACCAGTTGGCAGGCCAAAGGTTGCGAACCAGTTGGCAGGCCAAAGGTTGCGAACCAGTTGGCAGGCCAAAGGGTGCGAACCAGTTGGCAGACCAAAGGGTGCAGCCTTTGGTTGGGTTCAGACCTGAAGGCCCCTTTTTGAATGCTATATAAAGCATTCCAAGTTCTCATTTTAACACACACCAAATCTGAGATTTCTCTCTCTCTAAAAGTTCTGACTTCGGTTCTGAACTGGGCTCCAAGCGAAGTGGGAATCCACGACTTCCAGAGCGACTTCCAACGAAGTGGGAATCCGCGACTTCCAAGTGAAGTGGGAATCCAAAGCAACTTCCTAAAGGAGATTCTGTCAAAATTCTTCAACCTTCCTACGTCCTCAACAGTGGGTGTTCCTCCAAAAGAGTAAGACAAATATTCATTTGAAATTTGTCGTTATACCGCTGTTTTGCTAATCCTGTGTAGGTACTGGTTGACTACGGTTCGACCGTACGGTAATTTGGTAGTGCTATCCAAATACCGTGAAGAAGTGTTGTATCTTGGGAGACCAGCGTCCATTATCCCGTTAGCACCGGTGCGGGGGACGTAATTGTCTTAAGGAGATTCGCTGTAAGCGTACCTCACTTCAAATACTGTATAAGTGGACTAAGTCCTTTATACAGGGGATATACTTTACAGTATATCGAGATTGACTTAGATTCAGTCTAAGTGTTACTGTATAAGTGGATTAAGTCCTTTATACAGGGGATATACTTTACAGTATATCGAGACTGACTTGGATTCAGTCTAATTGGTGCTTAAACTAAGGAAGGAAATTGAAAGGTGGTTCTTAAATTAAGGAACGTTCTATTGAACGGAAAACCTCCCACCTGATATTTGCCGACCTGGCCAATTAGATTGTTGATATCTCCGTGATCTTGATTAGTTGTCAGATTGATTCTTGTTAAGCAGAATACCCAACATCTCTTGCTAGATAAAGAGGGATATTATCCCCGACTATTGTATTATGTAATTGATTGATTAATAAGATTTCTCTTCCCTTTTGCCCCCAAGAACGTAGGCAATTGTCGAACCTCGTTAAATCTTTATTTTCTCACTTTCTCTTTATTTGTTTGTTCATGCAATTGACGACTAGTCTCTGGTGTTCTGCAATCCTATGTTGCTTTTCATTTATAAGATTTAATAAAACATTCTCAAAATAAAAAGATACTTTTTATTAATAAGAACTTAACGAAACGTTCTCAAGATAAAATGGTACATATTTGCATAGAATACTCACACATAATTTGATAATTCAAGAAGAAAAAGGAAAAAGAAAAGAAAAAACAAAGCCATCGAAATGCTCCCAGTGTTCCTCCTTCACCGTAGTTGCAGTGCTTGCAACTCCGACCCGTCCATCCCTTGGCCGAATCTCCTGTTAGCCATTACGCCTTCTGCAGCTCAGATCCAGTCACCTCGTGATCAGATCCCCCACCACTGACATCATAGCATCTTCCCACCACTACATTGCGATATCAGCAGCTCATATCTGGCCAATTCTTGGTCGGAACTCCATTACCGCCATCGCGACATCTAGCTTCGCTGTAAAAAAAATGCTCTCTCTCGCCGGCCATTGTCTGGGATCTAAGAGCTCTTTAAAAATCCCTTACTCTCATTGCCCCTTGCCCGGATCTGAGAGCTCTACAAAAACCCCTTAACCACCGTGTTGTTATAGAACACACCGTCCCCTAACGTCATCGTTACCAGGTGTAAGAACTGAATCTGGAAAATAGTAGAGAAACAAGATACTCCATGATGATAGCACTGTGCAGTATGGCATTCCCATCACTCCTCCTAAGGTAGGAAACAACCTCCTCTTCCAACTCCTTCGGAATCGCATCTTGCAGCGCAAAAAACGCCCTCTTCTTCCCGTGGTGTGTCGCCACGAATAGTGGCGTCTCCCCTCTGGTGTTCCTCGCCTCCACCACTAGCGCAGGGCTCTCACCGCCTGTGGGCGCACACGTCCAACAAGCTCGGCCGCCAGGACCGGTCGCCAGGGGGAGAGGCTTGTTGTCGCTTACATTTGTCCAGAGCCAGGATTTCATCAGCAGCACAAATGTCATTATGGGGGTAACGAGAAGAAGGGGGTGGCCGAATCCCGGCCGTATCTGAAGGCTCACAGCAAAACCTGACCTCCCCAAGGAAGATCAAAAATTTCAAACGAAAAAAAAAGAAGGAAAAAAGAAGGAAAGAAAGGAACCCCGAAAAGCTGCAGGGCTTTGGATTTTGAAAAGGGGATGAATGGGGGAGGAGCCGGCCAATCGTCACTGTTAGGGCCGTTCGCGGGGTGGGGGTGGGGGGTAGATTTTGGATAACGAAAACAACACACTTTGAATTTGTGATCTTCTTATCTCAAGTCACATGTCTGGCCAACTTTCCTCTCGGGTTCATTTTATTTGAGGAGAATCTTTTTACTTGGCAGTTACATGAACTTGAGTTTGGGCCTGTTTGGTTATCGTAACTGATCGTAATTCGTAAGTCGTAATTGATAAAGGTATTTACAGTTGTAAATGAGTTACATGCATGTAAACTTTATGGTGTTTGATTGGTAACATAAAGTTATAAGTGAAAAAGTGTATTGTATTTTACGATGTTTGGTTGTCGTAATGTGTAAGTTGTAAGTGAAAAAGTTGATCACAAAATTAACTATTTGGTGATTTAAAAAGTTTTAGTATTGCAAATAAATATTAAAAATGCTAAATATTAAAAAAATTAATATTAATATAAAAAAATAATACAAATTTGCGTGACCACAAAATTAACTGTAACTGGGCTGTAAGTGAGTGGTAATTGAGTTGCAAGTGAGTGGTAATTGAGTTGTGTAAGTCTTTTACGAATTACGGTTCAAACAAACGCCGTAGTTGTAACTGGGTTGCAAGTCATTTACGAATTATGGACTTTTACGCGAAACAAACGGCCCTTTACTGGTGTCATCGAGTGCTCCCTACATTCAAATTGTTTTAAAAGACAAGCTCCGCGTTATCTTCCAGTGACCTAGAAAAGGCTCAAAAGGCAATGTCACCGAGTACAAAGCAAGCACTCTCACATAAGAAACATAAACGCACACATATTACGGTTTTCATAAAATTCATCAATTGAATTCAAGTGTTGTGTACCCATCCAAGGGGCTAATTTGGAGTTACAAAATCTGTTCTTGTTGTCAAAAAGAATTTAACCAAAATGTTGTCACAAAGAATTTGAAAGAATAAAAGAAGTTGGTATCCTCTACAATGAATCTCTACTCTACATCCTGTATTCTACCCAAACTGCCTTTCTATCCCCTTTTATTTTGTGTGTATATATGTAAAAAAATGCTTGGATCAGTCACAACTAATAAAATTATGTTCTGAACTGTTCTCTTCATGTGAGAGTCGCAGAATCAACACTTCCAAAGCTTCCCTCATCCATAAATCCCTACACCCTTCCCTCGCTTCCGCGATCGTAACCCACTTCCGCTTTCTGGATTCCATTTCCGGCCAGAACTCCAGTTCCTCAGTCACATTCAGTGGAAACATGAACCCCTCGTACAATGTGCCGTATCTCTTACTCTTGTACTTCCATTTCCCAAGTATATCCTGTACAATACACAATCAAAACTTTTTACAAGAAAGTTCATCACAACAATGTATATTGCAAGTCACCATTCTTCCGTCACGACAAATGACAGAACAATGCAAAAGATGGAAAAGTTTTCTCACCTCCAGTTTTCCTTGGACGCCGGCTTCCTCCAGCGCCTCCCTCGACGCTGCCTCGCGGATGCTCTCATCAGACTCCCACCCACCCTGCAAATTCCCCAAAAAAGATCAGCTAAACAAAACTATTTGCATTCACCCCCCTACATTTTCCTCAATTTGCATAAAACTCATCTCTCTCTCTCTCTCTCTCACCTTTGGGAACACCAAGGCGTCGCCCTTCTGCGAGCTGATGACGAGAACTTCAAAAGACTGATCAACATCCTCGTCACGTGATTTGAGCCGGTAGGGGATGCAGCCGACGACCTGGCGGCCGCCGTGGCTGTTGTACCGCTGCAGCTGCCTGCCTTCTCTCGCGGCGACCATGCACGCCATCTCGTCCGCCCGTCCCAGAGAAACCTTCTCTGAGAGTATATATATCTTTGATCGAGGAGAAGAGAGAAGTTTCTAAGTTGAGCAGATTTTTGTGCGAGAGGCTTTGGATATTGAGTTGGTCATATATTGAAGAGACGCGGTCACCACTTGTAGGTGGACACAGCGCGTGAGAGCGCGAGGGGCACGATTTCGTAGTGGTTTCGATACTTTTACTTCCATGTTCTGTTCTTCGTCTAATTGGGTTCTTTCTCTGTCTACTCGGTTTCAGTTGCGTCATTAAGGGACCCATCGTGGGGATTAGTGATATTGTTAAATTAATTAATTAATTAAGAGAGATGAGATTCCATGGAAGTGAATTGGCGGCCACTAGGGGGCTTGGATTTTGCGACTTGTGTGGAGGTTTTGTGGTCATGAGAGAGATGTGAATCTTGGAACCAGCTGCCTTGTTAGAGTAATACATGAAGTTTGGAAAGAGACGCATCTCTCTCTCTCTCTCATAAAGTAGTACTAGTAAAAAGTTTTTTTTTTTTTTTGATAAGGTGGTGGACATGGATGCAACTTGGGCTGGGTCAATTTAAGAACTGAGAGGTTTTGATTAAATCAGTCTGGCAACAGTTTTTCCTAATTCTTAATGATCGAGTCAAATTTGGAAATTTTTTTTGATGAAAGTGGAGTGTATCTTCATGTTTTATTAAAGAGAGCGCAATAGAAATATTGTAACCTCGATTTGCAACTATTGACCAAGAAAAGAAAAAATTATCCAACACGAAAAGGCAAGATGAAGCGAGTCACCTGTCATGCACAAATATACAGAAGATGGTGCTTGTGGCCTATGGGGTCTTGATCTTTCAACTTTCGCTCAGTGTGACTGTGTTCGGTGTTTTCTAATATTTGCTCTTTGGACTATTTGAACATGTTTTTTTTTTTCCCTCTCTCTGTGTCTTTACAGCTATAAGCATTGTCCAATAACAAATGGATTAAAACATAAATGGACCCGTTATTAACTAGTTGTCCATTTTGTGTCTACTTGTTGCATAAGTTAGAAAGATCAAATTGTCTGATATTTTTCCAGAATTTTAGGCACTCCAAATTGTGTAAGTCAACTTTAATAAAATCATATCTGTTTTCGTACCCCTAGTCTCATGTTTATTTAGCGTAGCAAATCTTGAAAACAATGGCTTCAAAGCAGTAGAGCAGTAGATTTAACATCAGCTGTTTTCCATCTGGTTAGAGGTTTCCTTCAAAGGATCTCATCCTCATTGTGGATGAATAGCATAAGATTGGGACTGATAGAGATAGAACAAGCGAGTTACCAAAGAATCACACGTGCAGGGAACAGAAAGATCAGACTGCCGCAAAGCAAGGGCTCCACTGTGGACCAAAGCCCACAAAAGATGATTGATTGGCCAACAGATTTAAAATCAGATAACCAAAAAATAAAAATATTATTATGTGTCTAATTATTTATCCATCTTAATTAATTTCTATCTGATGCTCCTTTCTTTTGTGCCAATCCTCTTCATTCTTTGCTGCTTCAAATTGAAAGATTAAGTAAAAATTTTCTTTTTTATTTCTTTGCTGATTAGGCTAATTACATGGCGAGCGAGAAGATTACATCAGTGTGGGTGGGTCCTAATGATCACACCTTCAAGGCTTCAGTCAGGTTTGTAGGATGAAGTTTTAGAGTTGCCCACTCTGAAGGAAACCTGAAAACATTTTCGTTTACTTATTTAATTGTAATTGTTTTGTTTCCCTCTTGTTCATATATATATATATATATATATATATATATATATATATATATATATATATATATATATATATACACTCCTATTAACAATCTTAATCTCAATTAATATTTCTTGTTGTCAGACTGGCAAATATCCAAACGTACGAAAGAAGCTTCTATTTCTTTTCTTTGCGACTTGTGGTAATGAGGTCACACGTTCAACAAATGCGCACCTCCAACTTCTTAGCGAGAGGATTTATATAATGAAATGATCCCACCTCAAAATTCAAAAAAACAAGTATGAGGTCGAGTTACAAGGACTGTGAATCTTCTCATTTGGATTTTTAGTTTTGTAATTTCTTGATTAACCACCCACTACACTTTATAGATAGCTTTGAATCTTACTATATATTCTTGGCATTACTGAGTTCATCAATAACGGTACAATCCAATTCTGCAAAGCTTAAAGGTTTCACGAAAATTTTAAAAGAATATTTTTCATTGAACTCTTTTCTATATATTCAAGGGCCATGTGTCTCACTTCCTAAAACAGTTGTCGTTATTGAAAATTCTAAATATAATCCAGATTTGCAGATTAATTAGCATTATGACAGACTAAGAGAGAGTGACAAAGAAAGATTGAAGACCCCCCAAAAAAAAATTCTCTCTCTTTTTCCTCTATCAATACATGGCCGACAGTGCACCACATCCTCGAGCTTGTAGACCACAAGTGCGAGTATCACTGCTCTGGCTCTCGCACGAGGTTGACAAGAGCTAGAAACATTAGAGTAGAAACAGAAAAACAACAGCTGGGACCGGCACAGGAGCTGACCTATCAAAACTGAGAGAGGCCAAAACTTTAATTCTTCCACAATATTCATGCTGGCTAGCTAGCAATATTGCGGTCTCCCTCTTCCACTCACAAAACATGCCCCTATTGTGTCACATAACTGGATCTTTCAAAGTCTAGAAGATGCCAGAATCAAACGGTAGAGCTTTTAGCGTGGAGGCTCACTAATTCTGCCGAGTCAGAACTGATGAGTACTGGGACTGTTCAGATGCTTGAAAACTACATATGCGCGGCGGCAACGCTTGAAATCTGTAGTAAAACTACAAAGTCTACGCGGCAGATCTAGAAGTAATTGTATAAAAATGAAGAGAAGGAAAAGTCAGAATGGATATCTTGAATTGAATTGTTGAAGGTTGCAATCATCTGGACTGCTGCTGGCTGTGCGTGTGCGCGCCCGCGTGTGACACATTCTGTTCTGAAAGGATAACACAAGTGTTGACCGCCAACGCGGTATGAACACATGAGGGAAGGAAACTGCAACTTTGTTTACAGAGGGAAACCTTGTAGCCACAACAAATTTCTTTTGGTTTATGATTCATATAGTTGACAATTTGATGTTGGAAGTCAAGGTAATCGTGTATCAGCAGTTCAATTCTTTTTACGAGTTTGTTTTCGGGTCTAATTTGAATTTGAATTTGTTTTGTTTTTGTTTTTTTTTTTTTTTTTTTAGTTTTTCAGTCCAAGTTGAATTCTGATTGGTTTTATTTTTCATTTATGGCTTATTTTCTTAATATCCCCTTCAACTTTCACATTTTATCAAAATACCCCATCAACTTGTTAGTATTTAGAGTGTCTCATATTTATTGAAGAAGAATTCAGGTTTTTGACAGTTTCTTAATAAGAATCTGTTTCCTATTTTGGTTTAGATACAAGTTTCTTATTTTTCTAAGGAGGTGCTGATTTGAGTTCGTGTTGGATTAGGAACATCTCAAGTGCCTATATAAACCCCTCAAGAGTGACCTTTTGAAGGTGTGTCAAGAATTCAAGAGAAATTTTAGAATTTCACTATTGAGAGTTGTGAGAGAGATCTCATTATAACTCTTATATTTTCTTCAATAAATATTTCTCCACTCCTCCTCGTGGACGTAGGCACATTGCCGAACCACGTTAAATCTTGTGTTCCTTGGTTGTGTGTGTTGGCCCAGAGGCCATTCACTCTAGTTTTGATGATGATTAACTCATGTCGTTATAGCTTACTAATAATCTTGTGATATTTAGTTTCAGATATTTGATCAACTTATTAGTAGGTGATTAGCTTCAACAAAGGTGTTTTGGAGCTTTCGCATGTTGATTCAAGAGCTCGAGCGTCAAGATCACATCTAGCACTCGGTTGGAGTCAAGCTCGTTTGGATCGAGTCGACTTGGAAAAGGAGTTCTACAAGAAGACCTCGGTTTGTTTAGTTTAAGATTTTGTTTAGATCATTATCAAGATTAGATAGTGTTGATATTAGGGGTGAACAGAGCTCGGTTATAACCGAAATAACCGACCAAAAACTGAAACTCGAACCCGAACTGAACCGAACCGCTCTAGTTCGGTTCGATTTCGGTTTTGTGTTTAAAAACCGAACTCGACCGAACCGATCTAGTTCGGTTCGTTTTCGGTTTTGTGTTTTAAAAACCGAACTCGACCAAACTGAACCGAATCTCTCAACCTATATATCACCCCACCCAAATTCAATTTAGTCAATCATATAGTTAATAACAAAAACTGGTGAAAACTTATCTCATTACTTCTATCAATAATATCTTTTTTATATTGAATATGTGAAAGTTATGTTAAGCACACCATCACAATTAAGAATAATATTTATATTAATATAGTTCTTTTTTCTCATTCTTGCCATTAAAAGTTAGTAATAATTATGTGAGTTTTGATATAAGAGCCCAAATATAGCGTAAAAGTTTTAGAATATGAAATTTTAATTCACATTAAGGTTATGGTCTTTTTCTTATTTCTAATTTAGGTATTGAATATTTGAGATTAGAATATTAAAGGATGATAATATAATGGTGATTAAAAAATGTAAGTAATGATGGAAAAATATTAGCCTAACCGAAAAAATCGAAAACCCGAACCGAAATGAGTCGGTTCGGTTCGGTTGCTAAGTCTAATCGGTTCGGTTCGGTTTTGCAAAAATTAACAAAAACCCGAACCGAACCGACTGATGCTCACCCCTAGTTGATATGCTCAAGTTCACAATACACACACAAGTTTTTAAGTTTATTAGTTTTGGTTTTCGGTTTAACCGATATTGCATTTCATGTCAAAAATATAGATATAATATCTTTCATGTATATTGAATTTTATCCATATACAATATGCTTCAAAGTTGTTTCAATATCATATTTTTTGTATTTATATGAGTTTTGGAGAAAACGGTTTTCTATTTCAAAAATCTAAGTTTTGAAAAATACGGATTTTAGTTTAAGGCAAAATTTCAAGAACACAAAAAGGTTCAAATTATTTATAATATGTGTTAAATTTTTATCACACATATTTGTATTTCAAAGATCTTATAAGAACATATTTTTGTGAAATTTATGTGATTTTATGGGATTTATGTGATAACAAAAAGCCAAGTTTCTAATCCCTATAAATAACTGGACCTGGCCTTCTGCCAGTCGATCGGACGGTCGACCGCTGCAGAAGTCGGTCGACCGGTCCGGTCGACCGACGTGCATGGACGTGCACGCCAGTTTGAGCTGGTGGGTCGGTCGACTGTCCAGAGAGCTCTGCTCTCTGGAAATGGCCCCGGTCGACCGACAGAGAGCTCTGCTCTCTGTATCCAGTTCCGGTCGACCGGGCGGTCGATCGGCCAGAGAGCCGTTGCTCTCTGGTTCCAGGTCCGGTCGACCGGGCGGTCGACCGGTGGCACAACGGTCACAAAAATGACTGTTGGCCCGTCGACTGGGCGGTCGACCGGAAGGGCATTTCTGCCCTTTCCTGGTTGCCAACGGGCAGAATTGTTTGGGGCTATAAATACCCCCACATTTGAGCTGGTTTTATACAACAATTTTTCAAGAGCAAATTTCTCATCTTTAGAAGTGTTTTAGTTACAAGTTTTAAAAGAGTTTTTGGGTTTAAAAGATCAATCTTTATTTGTTTTAAAGGGTTGGAAAAATCAAAGAAAAATAGAGTCTTTGGGAATTAGTTTTTGATCTTCATTTCTATAGCTATTCTAGAAGTTTTCCCAAGAGTTTTTTTTTTGTGATTTTAATTTTCAAACTCTTTGTTTTTCTCACACTTGAGCTATCTATCTATCCTATCTATTAGGATTTTTTTGTGGTAAATTTGGTTTGTGGTTGTTGATACCACCAAGAGTTGTAAACTTTCCATACTTTGTGATATCCCTCTAGTGAGAGGTGATTGTGTTGATATCCCTTTAGTGAGAGGTGATTGTGAAAGTTGTGTTGGTATCCCTCTTAGTGAAGAGGCGATTGTTGAGTTGTGGCTTTGAGCCTTATCCCTCTTGTGTGAGGTTGATAGTTGTTTTGGCTAAGTGCCCATCCCTCTAAGTGTAGAGGTGATTTGTGTTGTGTCTTGCCTCTTGTGTAGAGGTTGTATTTATTGGAGAGCGGAGTTGTGTACTCCCAATTTGTATTACCCAAATTCTCAGTGGAGGTTCCCTGTGTGGGAAGTCCTGTGTGGACGCTATAGTGGAAATCCTTCTGTGAGAAGGCGAGGACGTAAAGCTGAGTGCTTGAACCTCGAAACATATCTCTGTGTTTACGTTTGATCTACTATCTCTAACTCTCTTTACCTTGCATTGATTCATATTGTTCATATCATATCTTATATGCTTGGTATCGTTTGTGTGTGCCTCACTTGTGTTGAACTAAGAGAGCTTTACATAGAACATCAACTCTTATTTAGAGGAATTTAGAGGAGATAGTCCAGAGCCCTTCACCAGGAATTCGGCTATACTCTTTGGTTACACTAATAGTGTTGCAATTAAGTTTTTAATTCCGCATTATTTGTCATTAGATTAGCCATACACCTATTCACCCCCCTCTAAGTGTACTTTCAATTAGTATCAGAGCCTACGCTCCTGATATTAGGTTTAACCACCTAGGAGTGAGATCATGGTTAGTTAATCTAGTATTTGCATTTGCACACATACTTGTTTACACACACTCATAGATTACTTTGCACCTCCCATATTTGATGTTTCTGACATCAATATGTGAAAACTTAGAATGAGTATGTACATAAAAATCCTAGGATTGCATGTTTTCCTTGCCGCTACTAAGAAATTCTATCTTGGTAATAGCAAGCATATAGAGGCCAATGCACTAGCCCTTGAGGCACTTAGGAGCACATTAAACAAAGAATATGTATGTATGGTTTCTCATTGTGATTCCGTCTTTGCAGTGTGAAACACGTTGACCTCTCCAAAGTTTCAAACGCCAAACATTATGAAGAAGGAACCTAGTGAGGATGAATCCAAACAACACTGCTATATGGTCCAAGGGAATGACTCCCTTGAGGTACATTTTATCAAAATACCCCATCAACTTTTTAGTATTTAGAACGCCTCATATTCATTGAAGAAGAATTCAGGTTTTTGGCAGTTTTCTAATACGAATCTGTCTCCTATTTTGGTTTGAATAGAGGTTTCCTATTTCTTTAAGGAGGTGCTGATTTGAGTTCTTGTTGGACTAGGATCATCTCAAGTGCCTATATAAACCCCTCAAGGGTGGCCTTTTGAAGGTGTGTCAAGAATTCAAGAGAAATTTTAGAATTTTACCATTGAGAGTTGTGAGAGAGATCTCATTGTAACTCTTATATTTTCTTCAATAAATATTTCTCCGCTCCTCCCCGTGGACGTAGGCACATTGCCGAACCACGTTAAATCTTGTGTTCCTTGGTTGTGTGGTGATTGCTTGCTAATGGTAGATCTTCTACGCTTCCGTTTCCGCTGCCGAGTCTTCGACTTGGTGTTCCTCTGTTGTTTGATCGGTGATAAATCATCAACAATTGGCATCAGAGCGATGCTAGCAAGACGATTACGATAACCAAATTCGAGGTGGAGAAATTTGACGGGAAGTCCAACTTCCTGTTGTGAAAGATGCGAGTACATTGTTGCTCGCGAAGGAGGGCACGCACAAGGCCCTGCTTGGTATTGAGAAGAAGCTATCGAAAATGGAGGATGATGAGTGGAACAACATCGACTTTCACGCAAAGGCGACGATCATACTGTGTCTATCAGATGAGGTCCTCTGTAACGTGATGAATGAGGAGATAACTGCTAGTCTTTGGTGTAGGCTGGAGAGCCTGTACATGACAAAGAGTTTGTCAAACAAGCTCTTCATGAATAAGCAGTTATACAGCCTTCGGATGAAGGAAGGTACGCCTATTCTACAACATCTCAATGCTTTTAATAGAATTTTAAGTGACTTGTTAGCTCTAGAGGTTAAGTTAGAAGAAGAAGATAAAGCTCTTCTGTTACTCTCTTCTATTCTATCACGTTATGACCACTTGGCAACCACCATCATGTATAGTAAGGAGACCTTAGAGTTATAAGATGTCAGGCAGATGCTCCATAATAACGAGCTGATGAAGAAGACAGATTCTACGGAGGAGGCCTCAGGATTGTATGTCAAGGGCCAGAGCGGAAGATTAAAGAGTAGGGGACCCAAAAAAGAATCCAGAGACTTCTAGCAATTTTTCTTGCTACTTTTGCAAGAAACCAGAGTGTATCAAGAAAAATTGTATGAAATACAAGGAAATGCTGAAAAAAAAAGGTGGCAAAGATTCTAATGGGGCTAGTTTCAGTAAAAAGTCAGATCAAGTAGGGGTTGTCGAAGAAGCAGATGAGTATTCATGTGATGTCTTGACAGCTGAGTTAGGAAAAGATAAATACTCAGATGTTTGGTTACTTGAACCGGGGTGCACATATCACATGTGCCCAAAAAGGGAGTGGTTCAGTACTTACAAGCCTTATGATGGAAGCTCTGTCCTGATGGGAAACACGACGTGTGTAAGACTGCTGGCATCGGCAATATCCGTATGAGGATGTTTGATAGACAGGTTCGAACCCTCACAAATGTTCAACACGTTCCGAATTTAAAGAAGAATCTTCTCTCGTTGGGAGCTTTGGAAGCTTATGGGTATAAGTTTTCTGGTGCAGATGGAGCAATCAAAGTTACTAGAAGCTCCATGACAATTCTCGAAGGAGAACGAACATGAAACTTGTACAACATGACAGTAAGCATTATTATTGGTGATGCTTCAACAGCAACAGATAAGGAAGATACTATAAGACCTTGGCACATACGTCTTGGACTTATAAGCGAGCAAGGTCTTCAAGTCCTGCACAAAAGGAGTGCTCTATCAGGTATCAAATATTGCAAACTTGATCTTTGTAAATTTTACATTATGGTTAGGCAATGTAGAGTAGCTTTCTCTACATCTCAGCATAAGACAAAGGGCTTGCTAGATCTCATACAAACGGATATGTGGGGCTTCACCAGTAGTATCTATTGGAGGTGCTAGGTACTATGTTACTTTTATAGATGATTTTTCAAGAGAAGTTTGGGTATACTTCTTGAAGCAGAAATTGAAGTATTTTAGAAGTCCAAGAAGTGAAAAACTTTGGTGGAAAATCAGATGCGGCGGAAGGTGAAAGGCTTGAGGTCCGATAATGGAGGCGAGTACGCCTCCAAAGAATTCAAAGACTACCTAGTAAGTAAGGGCATCAAACACTACTTAAGTATTCCAGGGTGACCAGAACAAAACGGAGTAGCAGAGCGCATGAATCTCACACTTACAAAGTGTGCCCGAGTATCAGATTATAGGCTGAGATGTCAGAAAGATTTTGGGCAGAGGCGGTGAATCATGCGAGTTATCTGGTAAACATGTCACTGTCAACAGCTATTGATTTTCAAATCTCAGAGGAGATATGGAAAGGAGTATCTGTGGACTATTCAACCCTATGGATTTTCGGTTACCCGGCATATAGTTTGATTGATAGTCAGAAAAGGAACAAACTGGAGTTCAAGTCTAAGAAGTGTATCTTCATCGGGTTCACCAAATAAGTCAAGGGTTTCAGACTTCAAGATCCTAATAAAAAAAGTGCCTTTTAAAGCAGAGATGTGATCTTTGACGAAGATTCAATATTGCGAGAAAAGTCAGAGACGAAGAATAAAGCGCAAGTGGAGCTTCAGATAGTTCGACAACAAACACTCCAAAAAGGGAGTCGAGTTCCCAGATAGCCCTAAAAGGCCTGAAGGATCAGAAGAGGACTCCTCAGATTCAGATGGAGACAGATAGGAGGCTACTCAAGAGTAACATAGACCGTTGAGGCAGTCAGTCAGAATTACGGTGCCACCAACAAGAAATGGGCCAACCTCAAGAAGCTCTTCCTGGCACGATTCTTTGAAGATGACATCGAAGTATCCGTGCCAACTCTCCTTACTATAAAGCAAAAGAAAGGAGAGTTAACCAAAGCATTTCTGGAGAGATTTTAAAGTATGGCGCTCTGATGTCCAAGTGGCATGTCACAGTCTACACTGATAGAGACTTGTCACCCCATCCTGCAAATAACACTCCTACCTCAAATATGAGTAACTCAAAGTCACACCTGAAAGCAACTAGTCTTAAAAGGTAAACGAGCAGAAGAGATAGTTGCAAGAATAAACCAGGAAGATTACAAGAGCATGTAGCATTGAATCTACTGGGCAACAAGGTGTTCTGATTTCTACAACTATCATGTTCAACAGGTACTTCTGAATAGTCTAAATCATTTCATCGATATTTGTCATCCCTATGGAATAAAACCCCCTTGAATTGCATCATGTACTACTCCAAACAAAAAAGTATTATCCCTAATCAAGTTCAACAGTACATCTCTGATCAAATAAGTACTCACGATGGCTAAGGATAGAGGAAAAGTTAGCTTCTAAGCCCAACGAGAAATCCTTGATAACTTATCATGCTGAGGAAAATAGCATGGCTAGCCAACTCAAACGGCAGTTAGTAAAGACATACCAAATTTGTTGATAGCTGAGAGTTTGCTAAAAATCCTACGGGACCTGATCTCAAATTCCCTTCCAAAATCCCTTACCAATTCCCTTTCATGGAATGGTAGGACCAAAAAATCTACATTCAGTTTTCCAGCGAAATGATTACAGATCGAACCTGTCACGTTAACATTATATTTCTGACAGTAAAACTTTCATATGCCCAATGGATCAAACCCCACTTGTCATTCTCTCTCATAAAATGGTAAGTCTACTCAAAATACTGTTATGTTCAAAATCACACCTCAACAGTAAATGAACTCTTGTCAAGTTAATATCGCGCCTCTGAGAAGCAATTTCATCCCTAGTAGAGTCCGTCAAGTTAACACTAAATCTCTGACCATAAAACTTTAATAGATCCCCAACGGGTCCAATATCCTCTTGTCATTCTCCTCAATAGAATGACAGGTCCACTTAAATTGCTTAAATCGAAAAATCTCATTACTGTTGTGTTAAACATTATACCTCTAACAGTAAATCTTCATTCCCTAGGAAAATCAATATTTGTCACGTTAATAGTTACCTCTGACAACTCATTCCCTAAATCTCCACAAAAATTCTCTACTAATTCTCTTCCATGGAATGGTAAATCCACAAAAAGCTGTACTCACTTCCTTAACAAAATGAATTATGGATCAAACCTGTTAAGTTAACATTACACCTCTGACAATAAGACTTTGATGTATTCCCGACAGATGAAATCTCAACTTGTCATTCTCCTTAATAAAATGATAGGTGCATCAAACTTGCTCAAATCGCAAGATAAATCCCAGTTAAGTTAACTTGCTTTGCTTAAATTATAAATTCGTCTCACTGTTAAGTTAGCATTACACCCATGACAGTGATCTCTTCGATTTTCTCAGTGAAAATGAGACCATTCAATGCTAAGTTAATATCACACCTCTAACATTCATTTCATTATTAAGTTAAACGCTACACCTATGAAAATGATCTTCTAGTGATTTCTCCAGTGAAAACGAGGCCTTTCAATGATAAGTTAATATCACACCTCTAACATTCATTTCATTATTAAGATAATACTACACCTATGACAATGATCTTCTCTTAATTTTCTCAGTGAAACTGAGACTTTCAATGCCAAGTTAACATCACACCTCTAGCATTCATTTCACTATCAAGTTAATACTACACATATGATAATGATATTCTCAGTTTTCTCAATGAAAACGAGATCTTCTTGGTGCTAAGTTAATATCACACCTCTAGTACACATCCTTGTCAAGTTAACATCACACCTCTAACAATTCAATTTACTCAAATCGCAAAATCAATCCTTCACATTAACATTATACCTCTGACGATAAAAATCTCCATGAATCCTCAACAAATTCAATCTCACTTGTCATTCTCCTTAATAGCATGACAAGTCTACTTATATTGTATAGATCACAAAATCAATTGATGTTATATTAATATCACACCTCTAATAGTAAACTTTTATTTCCAGCAGAGTTCTATTCATGTTAACACTAGACCTCTGACGATAGACTCTGATATAATCCCTAGCGGATCAAACTCTACAAAACTTGTTCAAATCACGAGTCTAGACCTCACTGTCAAGATAACATCATACCTCTGATAGTAACCCTCTCAAATTCTCTCAGTGGAGTTATTTAATTTGCTAAGTTAATACACACTTCTAGCAAATTAAAACTCTTTACTTTACTCAGTCAAGTTTTCTAGTGAAAAGAAAACAGACATGATTCAAAAAGTTTTGAGCGTGACCTTCGCGTCTCAAGCACAGAGCCGCGTCTCAAATACCAAGCTAGAGTCGCGTCTCAACATCAAATGAAGATCGCGTACTTTGGAGTCCACGACATCCGCACCCAATAACAGGCTCGTCCAATGTGACATTCGTGAGGCCGCGTTCTCTCTCCTAATACAAAGAGTATGTCTCTGCTACTGCAATCAGTTCAACAGTACACTGGTAAAGAAAATTGACAACTCTAACGGTTCAACAGTACACCGACAACCAAATTAGAGCTCAGATAAGTTTTAGATTGTGTATCTAGATACTTACAACGATCTTTGGCTTCTAACAGTTCAACAGTACACTCACGAAGACCGAAATTCAGACAAGATCAAGCTCAAGACATCTCAAAAGATTGCTAGTCCAATCATGGGAATCCAAATCAACATGAAGTCCAAAGTATTCCAAAATTTGCCCCAGTCAACCGCGGAGTTTTGAAAACTTTGGAAGGGTTCTGTGGTTGTCTAAAAATTATTGAAGATAAAGCCTCAGACGCGAATCTTGTAGACATAAAGGTCGCGTTCTAGCCTCAGACACAGGCATCATGCCAAACGCGAGGGTCGCATTTTAACCCAAACGCGGACCTCACGTTCTTTGTCAAACACAGGGGGTCGCGTTCCAACCTCAGACGCGAACCTCGTAGTCTCTGCCAAACACAATAGTTGTACTGTTATTTGAGACGTAGACCTCAGGGTCATGTTTTAACATTAAAACATGAGCCTGTGTAGCTTCACGTTTTCAATATAAATGTAAGCATGTGTAGCTTTGAATTTCAACTTCAATGCGAGCATGTGAGTTTCGCATTCCAACACAGATGCGAGCCTGTGAGCTTCACGTCTTAACATAGAGCGAGGTCCGCATCCAGCGTGAGACCCACGTTTCTGTTGTAACTGACAGTCACGAGCTTGCTCAGTTACACCCATTTTCTCTCCTTACAATAAGGAATAACTTCTCATTATGGAGAGATTTAAGGGGTTGATTACACTCCTCCCATTATGGAGAGATTTAAGGGTAGGTTACACCCTAGAATCCTCTATAAATAGCTATGAACAGCTAGAGGAGAAGGGGGAGTTTTGGAGGAGGAATCCAAGAAGTTATAGGCTAGAGGAGGAGATTCTTATAAGGCACACTTGATGCTTAATTCTTGAAGCTGGATAAATATAGAAGGCTAAAATCTAAGCACAAGATTATTGAACACACATCGTGTTGGAGAAGAAAACTCTATAAACTTGCTAAGTTCAAGTTGAGTTTCTAATCTCTTTGAGATTTTAGCCACTGATTGAGGTTTCATACCTAACTAGTGCGTTTCCAATGATAACAAGAAGATCTGAAGATCAAGCTTCCGGTTTGGCTCGTCAACAAAGAACAAAAATCACTCTCTACCACTACACGAAGAATCTAGCATTAAATAAAAGGGAGACCCAATCATTCTTCCCTCTTTTATAATCAGATTATTGATCCATTATAATTTTCTTTACAATCAAATAAAGATTTTACACGCCTTCAATTTTTTCCGTGAAAACATTTATATTCTAATCTTCCACTCTTGAGGAATTTTCGGAACTAGGCGAGAAAGAATTCTTAACAGAAGATCGAAGACTCATCACTTACATCGTCAACGGGATAAAGTGATCACACACTCAGCAGACTCCCCCCGCATACTTCTCTAGAATCTCAGTAGAGAATACTTGTAATTTTCTTTTACTTGTAATTTTTTACAAATTTTCATAAGTTTTTCTCTTCGTAACTTCAATGGAACACAAGATGGCGACTCCGCTGGGGATGACCTTCTCCGCTGCTGAGAATGTAGTATCGCAATGTGACGATCAGACTTTCGGATCTACTGCTGAGGCACTGGTCATTCAATTTGACCAAGAGTAGTTTGAGCAGCTTCTCTCTAGGGGTAGTGCAAGACCCCAGAATGTGCACAAGCAGAGGAAGATCTCCTTAGCCAGAGCTCCTCTGGCTGCTTTTTGAAAGCTAGCCTTTGTTGAGACTAACAAGGCTCTTTGAGAGCCTATTTCAACCTCTTGCGAGGCTAAACTGACCCCAAGCAAGTCACTGACAGTCTCAATAGAGACTAAAACGGCTTTGCACAAGCCTATCTCTGCTTCATGTGAAGCTAGAAAGGCTTTATGCTAGCCTAAGACACCCTTTGCTAAGGCTAGTTGGACCATTAAGAAGTCCAACTCAGCCTCATGCGAGACTAGAGATGATTCTCTTTTTCCAACTTTGAGCAAAACTACTTCAGTCTATGGCTGCGAGACTATCTTAGCTCTTCATAGAGGTAAGCCTCGCTTTTCCCGTGAGGCTAAAGTAAAAGCACCACTTGGTGCTAGCACTACAAAGACGCTTAGCAAGGTTACTTCAGCTTCACTCAAATCAAAAGCACCACTAAGTAGTGCCAAAGTTGCTTCCAGCAGCGAAGCTAAATCACTAAGTGCTAAAACTACTTTGCCAAGCGACTTATGTCACATGGCGAAGCTATTTTAGCTTCATCTATGACTAAAAAAAAGCCTCTAAGACTGAGCCCAAGGCTTTTCAGCCCAAGAGGGTTAACATTCAGTCTCCTTGAGTCCCCATGTTGGATCGATTGGGTCTAGTCAACACGGACTTGAGAGACTATTTGAGCAACAAGCGAAAACCTTCATTCTGAGAAATTAATTCACGTCTCGCCATCTTATTGCGGACAAGCGGGATGTCAACTAGTGACAGTGCATTCTATCTATTGTTATTTGGGGGTCATTCCCCACTACATCTCCAAATAAGTAATCAATTTTTAATCGATTATCAATCCAATCTTCTAAGAGACCCAAGTGTCAAAAAAGAAAATCACAAAGGTATCACACCTTGGAGCTGCCTCTGTGAACATGATAATCAGAGGAAGGGATCTGCTACGATCCTGACAAAGGAAATGGGGGGTTTATACTCTCTTATTTAGTTCTCCAGACTTTGATTATAACCCCGGCTTACGTCAGATTCCGGTTGAACAAGAGGGTGCCTTCCATGTTACTCGCTCCAGGGTAGCAATATCCTACAGCTATGGGTAGCTTTCTTCCTCAGGAGTTATATCACCGAAACTATTGAGGCACCTTTTTCAATGGTCCAATGATGAAGGATAAGCTAGTGGCTACGCTTCCTCCGTCATCGATAGCTCTGTACAGACAGGGTTTGTATCAACCAACATGGCTGATAAGAACAATAATGATGATGATCTCTGTCACTGCATGGAGGCACATAAGCAGACTTCTAAGCTCAGAAAGAAGCCTTGGACAATATTCAATGCATGTTGGCGCAGCTCCTGACTAACTGAAACAATGATGAAAACACCGGTAGTCATCATGATGAGGAGGAAAATCTTAACAACGAGACTCCTAAGAACAAGCAATCAAAAGAAGGCTCCTCAATTGATGCCAAAGTTAGCAAAAGCATTCAGGCTCAGATTGCATCCCTGGCTCAACGGGATAAACAGAAGAAGGTAGGGATGACTTGTCCTTATCCACTGGAGTGGGATTCAGTGCCTTACCCATTGAAGTTCAAGCCACCTACGTTACATACGGATGATGGCAAAGGCTTACCAAACCAGCACATCTATTACTTTCAATTTCTAACTGGCAATGTGATATGTAATGATGCTATTATAGCCAGGTTATTCATCGGCACTCTCAAAGGGATAGCCTTTGACTGGTTCAGGAGTCTTCCAAAATCTTGGATGACTTGAAAACACGGTTCCTTTCTCGATTTTATGAGGATAATACTGAGATGGCTATGGACAAACTCCTCTCGACAGTCCAGAGGGGAGGAAAATCTGTAAGGGACTACATAGAGCGCTGTTTGGAAGCGAGGAAGTGGAAAGTAGGATTCTTTTGCTTTTGAAAAATAAGAATTTGTGTTTCTTTTTCAGCGTTTGAGTGGGAATTAGGAAGTGTAATTGAAAAAGAGTAATATCTTTTCTGGTGTTTAGTTGGTAATGTGAAAGTGAAAGTAAAAAGATTGACCAGAAAGTTGACCGTAAAATAATATTAAAATAAAATTTAATTAAGAAAAAATTTGAACTATAATTAGAATGCAAGTAAGATTTACATGACTACAAAATTAACTGTTTTGAGCTACAACTTATTATAAATGAGATTTACATTACCACAAAATTAACTGTAGCACCTTGAAAGTGAGAAAATGGTTGTGCAAAAAGGAAAAGATAAAAGGAAAATGGGTTTTGTCATTTTCCTTTTCGGTGTTTTGGATGGACAGCGGAGGTGAGAAATGACACTTCCCACTTTCTCGCTTCCGTCCACTTCCTTGAATCCAAACAGCCCCAGAGAGGTTTTTGAAAGTACACCTAGAGGGAGGGTGAATAGGTGAAATGCTAATCTAATGGTCAAAAAAAAAGAAATGCAACAATTAATAATATGAATGATGCAAACCGTCAAATCAAATCAAGAAGTAAAGCCAGATTCCCTATGAATGGCTCTATAACTTCTCCTCTATATTCCTCTAAATAATGAATTGAGGTGCTCAATTGCCTTCTTGATTTAGAAAGTGAAAACGATAAGAATGAATGATGTTAAACGAAACGTGGCCTAGTCTCCTATGTCATAACTAAGAATCTTCATTAAAAACATTCAAATAAGTGACGTTGCAATTTAAACTAAGCATGTCAATTATATAAACATTATTTTCATGAAAAATGAGAGGAACACAAGTATTTATTTTCTTATCCAAAATGTCACAAGAAAATTCATAAAAAATAATTTTAAAACCTCTATCACAAACTTAGCTAATGCTCAAAAGATTATGTTTAAGACCTTCAACTAAAATAATATTCTCAATAAAGAAGATGAGTCAATCTTAATATTACCTATACCAATAATTTTGTCCTTTGAACCATACCAAAAGGTGATGGTGCCACCTTCATGATACCTTGATAGCATTACAAAATTATTGATAACCCAAGTCATGTATCTTGAGCAACCACTATTAAGGTACCACCTCGCCCTATGTCTTGGAGCCTTGGTGCATACCTATATCAAGCAATAAATTTGTTGATTTTGATATCAAACTTTCTTTGATCCTAAAGTGTTAGTTTTTCAAATCCAAACATGATCATTAGGAGCATTTATGTGATCATAACAAAACTTGGCCTAGTGAACTTTTCGGCCACACTAGGTGCATGTATACACCTTACTATAAAGAAATACATGATGTGTATGTGCATGATGAGCATGTGAAACATGAGCATGTTTAGTGTGTGTGGTATGATGTGAATGAGATTGTGTGTGAGCATGTGAAACATGAGGTTTCCTTTGAGTTTGCCTCTTTAAAAATATAGCATCTAATCTAGTCTTATCAAATTTATACTTTGCAAAACAATACTTAAAGTATTAATTTTATTTTTCAAAGTGAAAGTTTTATTTTCATCAATCATAGGAAATTTAGCTTGACAAGACACTTTGTAATAATCAAAGTCTTTTTATGTGTTTTGAAATGTGGAGGATAAAACCTCTTTTTCTTTTGAAAGTACAACTATTTGATTTTGGAGAAATTCATTTCTTTTTTCATTTCAAATATTTCTTTTTGAGAAAGTCATAGTTGTTAGACAACTCTTCAAAAGCTTCACCCAATTCATCTATAGAAAGTTCACATTCATCTAGATAAGATTCGAATGTTACCTGCAGTATGTTCTTATTTGCCATGAAACACACATGAGTCATGTCAACCTCCACTTCGAATTCGCTTTTCGAGTCTCATGTAGCCTTTAGAGCTTTCTTCGTATACGACTTCTTGAAGTTTGTGGGCTTTGCTTTGTTCTTTGGGTAATCGGCAATAACATGTCCATGTTTCCGACAATTGTAGCATGCAATCTTTTTATCCTCCTTGTCTTACCATTTTCTCCGGTTGTTGAATTTTGCCTTGTTGTACATCCTCCTTACATTCTTAAACAGGAGGAAAAGATCTTCGTCATCAGCTTCTTCTTCTTCATCTTCGTCAGAAATGGTAGGAGTGGACTTGAAGGCTAACATCTTCTTCTTTTGTGGTGCTTTCTCTTCTCTTGCTTTCCTCTTCATCTCATGGGTCATGGGATTGTCAAAAAGATCAATGAGCTCCATCTCTTCTTTCTCACTGAGCTCTTTCAAAGTTGCGGCTTTCACTTCCTATGATGGTGGAAGAGCTCGGATGACTTTTCTCACCTTTTGGTCATTATTAATTCGATCACCAAAAGAAGCAAGACCATTGGTGATTTTAGTAAATTTAGCAATCATGTCATCAATTAATTCTTCTTTATTCATAGCAAAATTTTTATATTAGGAATGCAAGAGATTAACCATAGCTTTCTTGGAATGTGATGTCCCCTCGTCCATTGCAACTAAGTGTGATCAAATCTCATGGGCAGATTTGTAATGAATAACCCTAGCAATATCATCATTATTCAAGGCTTAAAGCAATGCATAGTGGGCGTTTGCATTAGCATAAAATTTCCTTGTGATAATTTCGGACCATGTGTCCTCATCACCATCGGGTATATTAAAAGGTTTAGTCCCCGCCTTTGCAACGCGACTTCTTAAGGATTGCAAGAAAATGGTTATTTTAACTTTTCATATGGGAAAGTTAAGGCCATCAAACTTTGGTGGAGAAAATCTTCGGCCATGTAAACCAGTGTAGTGAACAAGCAAATAAGTGATTAGTTTATGGATCTCTCTAAGGTGGTTAAACTAAAAAAAACTAGAGTACAAGACTCTGATACCAATTGAAAGAACACCTAAAGGGGGTGAATAGGTAAATATTAATATAATGGTCAAAATACAAAAATGCAACAATTAATAATATGAATGATGCAAACGGTCAACTCAAATCAAGAAGTGAAACCAGATTCCCAATGAAAGGCTCAAGAACTTCTTCTCTATATTCATTTAAACAATGAGTTGGGTGCTCAATTGCCTTCTTGATTTAGAAAGCAAAAACTGACAAGAATGAATGATGCTAGATATGAATAGCAAGTGAAATAAATGCAAAAACACGAGTGCAAGCAATTGAAAAAGAGTAATAGCAAGAGAGAAAGCAATCACAAATATAAGAAATTTGTTTCGAGGTTCGAGCACCAACCTCTACGTCTTCGCCTTCATCATGTAAAAAATTTCACTATCCACTAATAATCTTTTCACAAAAGAGTCTGTACAAAAAAACTATAAGGTCTACACAAGACTGGAGTATGCAACTCCAACTCTCAATCTTCTACACAAGAGGTAGCACAAAACTAATGAGGTTTACAAGCTCTTAGTGACCACAAATATCACAAATAATTCCTTTTATAACTTCCTATAGTATTTAATGTTAGAAGAAGCTCAAGAAGTTTGTGAAAGAGAAAATTAGTTGAAATGAATCAATTTAAGAGCTGAAAACTTGCAAAAATTAGTTTTGAAATGAGAGCACTTGAAAGAAGAAAACTTGAAAATTTTTCTCTTGAATAAACTTAATTTTTAAATATTTTTCAAAAACTAATTGTACGTAATCCTCTATAAATGAATCCTATATATAGGCAAATATAAAATACAGTTAGGAGAGCCTATCAGGTCATTAAGAGAGAGAGAGAGAGATTAGACCAAAAAAGGGCAAATATACCCGTTAGAAAAAAAAGTCAAAGAAACAGATTTTCAAAAACTAGTTGTTACTATAGTTGTGCCAGAACATCAGTCGACCGCCCGGTTAACCACTAGTTCAATTAGTTTAAACTAACCGTTAGCGTCGGTCGACCGCCCGCTCGATCGACCGCCCGGTCGACCGATCTCAACCGAGACTAGGCTAGTGCCAATCGATCAACCACCCGGTCGACCGCTAGGTTTGCCGGTCGACCGGCCAATCACCCGACAAACGTGCACAGCATGCACCGGCTGAGGCCAAAATGGCCCCGTGGTTTGGTCGAACGCCCGGTCGACGACCAAGCCTAAAAGCTCTATTTTTTGGTAAAATGAATTTAAACTAGTTTATAAATATTATGTGATAGTTATAAAAAAATTTGGCAATACATAGGCTTAGGATACATGATATATAAACTTGAAAAAGTATAGGACATGTATCAAACACTAAACCTTGTAAAATACCAAAATGAGAAAAAGTAGATATTAAAACCTATATTTTGAAAACTTGTATTTTGTGTGTGTGTGTGTGACTTCTTGAGCATCATTTTTACACCCTATTTTTTAAACATACTATTTTCTTACATAGGTTTTACATGTCTTCAAGCAATCTTCTAGTGGGCTTCTGATTGCAAGAAAATGCAGTGAGAATTACTGTGTAGCTTTTGGCTGACGGGTCGTGTCCATGAGGAGGAATGCGATAAAAGCGTTTTGATGTATCATTTTAAAAATAAAGATTGGTGTTGGTGTTTTTAGTTGAAAAGAAAAATGGAGAGTAGAGAAGTGATTTAAAAAAAACTTAAAAATTTGAAGAAAGTTTTGGAGAAGATGACTTTTTAGAAAATGCTTTGAGAGTGATTTTGTTGTGATTTAACTTATGAAAAAGATCCGGGCTCGCTAATCTTCAACTCAACTATCTAATTTTCTTAAGAAAGTTTTATTGCCTCACTCTAGTCATAAGCAAAACACGAAGTCTCCTTTGAGTGTTCAAGTAAAACAAAGAAGATGGTTTTGTTTTAAAGACTGAAAACTTTTTTACACAATATTGAAAATATAATGTTAAACCATCAAACGAGGAAGCAAGTATGGAATAAAAATAATTTAGAAATAGTTGTGTTTTTAAAATAAATGTTTAAAGTTTAACATCCATCCTCATATGCCTTCAAGAACAGAGATTGACTTAAGCATACCAATGATTCAAATGGGGTTGCTTTCATGAAAACCAATCAAGAGAAGAGGGGTAAAAGAGATAGATTAGCGAGCCCAGAAAAACGCTTAGCTACTTATGATTGATGTAAAATAAGACATGTAAATGGAATGAAACATACCCGTGAATTGGAGAAGAAGAGAGGTCTTGTTCTTTATTGATGTCACTTCAACTTCAGATTACAGTCACTTTTTCCTCTCTCTCACTTGTCTCTGGACTGAACTACAAATTAAAAACTGAGATACAACTTCTCATTAACTATCTAACAATGATCTTAAACCTTAAAATAAAGAGAAAAATTTAAACTCGTCTTCTGTTCCTCTGCCTCTGATGTGTGGGGTATTTATAAGATAGAAATGGATAAGGAAATGAGTCAAAAGATAAGGAGAGCTGGCTATTTCTGAATTTGAATCCTCCCCTTATCTCCAAATTTGATTTGTGTGAATATTCAATTTTGATTTACAGCTTGTCGGCGTGTTAATTGCTAAATATAACTTATCAACTTATAGAATTAGAAACAGTGATCAACGTAAGGATTGTAGCCCTTTAAATTTTCTTTCTAGATCATTTTGAATCATCAGATTTGAGTTTTAATAGTGAAAGTTATAATTCAAATACTTAAATGTATCCAGTCTGAATCTGAGTCTAAAATGCTTCATCTCATCCGTTAATCTTCTCTGTATCCATTTATCTTTTTAAATTTTAAATTTCAGCTTTAGATTTGACGATCTATCTCTTTATCCTTAGTGAAACCGATAGGGTCTTCTTCTAATCTATTTTTTCTTTAAATTTGAATGATATTATCTTATCTGTTATACCTGGTCTTCAAATAAGATGGTCTTTAGAACCTCTAGAATTGAATTGATCCCTTATTTTTGAACTTTTAGATTTAATTGGATAAATTTGTCTATCTCTTTTTTTGTTCCTTAATTACCCTACACGCCATTAAACATGAAAATACATTAATACTAGAGTTTTATTTAATAAAAAATGTAGCAGTGTGACACATATGATATGAAAACATGCAACACACGTGTGTGATCAGCTTCTCCAAATACTGAATCTTGACTGTTCTAACTTAAATCCCATTCTTGAGTAGCTTGAGACTTCAATACCTTTCTTTTAAGGAAGAAATACTTTGAATCTTCTTGAGCCCTGAAAAATACTTAAACACTTGAACTTGATTAGCACTAAATAACTATATAAGTTTTGTTATTATCAAAACAAGAAACTGGTGATTACAACCTTGAGCCAACAATTCTGCAGCCTCTCTCTCATTGTCCTGCAGGGATGCCCTTACCCATGTTGCTCCAAACATGCAGGCATAACTTCCTCGATAAGGTGGAAGTTCAAATGGGGGTCGTCAAGGCCCATACATGGAAAGAACTTGTCGAACAAGCTAAAATAGCTGAGAAATCGGCTAAAATATTTGAGACCTCAATGCCAAGAATAAATGGGGGGTTACAACAAGAGACGAGACACAACCCAATCTTTCTAAGCCAAGGAGAAAGAAAATATGGTTGTTGAACTATCTGGGAGGCTTCGCCGAAGCAGAAAAGGAGTAATTCTAACAACAACCCGGAGTTCAAGTTTTCTCATAAATAATACTCCTTCAAAGATGAGCAGGTAGTAACAATCTTTCATTTGCTCAACAAGAGTAACAAGCTCAAGTTACCGGAAGTTCGGTGCCCTGACAAAGTTGGACTTACAAATGATCCCAAGTATTGTTTCTTCCACAGGATGGTTCACCATACGACCAATAAATATTTCATCCTTAAGGATAAGATTTAAGCATTGATTGACGCTGGTGTTCTGACGTTAAAATCCGAACACAAGAAAATCACCACCAATATGGTGACTCTTAATTTCGGGACTTTCCCGAAGGTAACCATCCTGGATGGGTTAACCCCTGTTCCTAAAGTGAGATTGGAAGTTATCGATCCGCTGGCCAAAGAGCAGGAGGCTAAGAGCTCCATCCTATTGACAACAAAATTCAGAAAGATCATTTGGGTACACCCGAACATTGTCAATGATGAGCAATGTGACCCGAATCAACCCAAGCTCAAAGGGAAATCTTGCAATGTCATCCCCTTACACAAGACAATGACAGGGCAATGATAGCTTCTCTCGGTAGCTCTAAAAAAGATAAATTTTCCTTCACAGTGATCGAAGAAAAATCGTGCACTGAAATGTGTATTTTAAAATCTGAGTTTTATGTGTGTGCGCTTTAGCTTTCTCGATACTCCGTGATAGCAATAGTGGCTTTGTAGGTTGAATCCACAGGGACGGGATGCGATAGAAGCTTTTTCAGTATTTCACGATTGTATTAAAAGAGTTCTTCTATGTTTCAAAAGAATATAAAGAAAAAGAAAAGAAAACAAGAAGTAGAAGAAGGAGAAGAAGATGAAACAATGATAAAAATATAATAGAGTGATTGAAAAGTGGTTTTGAAAATAAATTTATAAGAAAAGAAAAACCTATGGATCACTCGCTACTAATTGCTCCCACTAATCACACAACCCTCTTAAATGATAGGTGCCTCACATTGGATCTTTGGCAACTATTATGCTTGACTTCAAGAAGCTTTTTAAAGCATGACCCATAAAATTGTTCTTCTTCCTCAACTTTTCTTCATAAAGTAAACTTGAACATCAACCCATCAAGATCCATTAGAAAGCAAGCATAGGATAAGAAGCAAGTGCACAAATTATATGAGCCAAAGGTGAGTGGATGAAATCAATCTTATATCATAAGCAAGCTAATGTAAACATTAAATCATCAAAACTGGCTAGAGGCAAGCATGAAATAAGAATATTAGTTGTAAGTTAGCAAGTTAGAAGTTAGAACCCTTCATCATGAACTATCAATGGCTCTTGTAAGGACAAGGTCTTATATGATGCTATTAGATTCATATAGATTATCAATCAAGAGTTAGAGAATTAGTAGGTTAGTAGTGAGATTACCATGAGGGAAAATTTAACTAAGCATCTTGAAAGAGATTAAAGAAGAAGCAATGAAGAGAAAAGAGGAAACTTTCATAGATTTTTATTATCTAATACAATAAATATCTCTTTCTTTCATAAATCTATCTCCGGTCTAATCCTAGATCTATAAAGAAAAGAAGAAAATACAAAAGAAAAGAAGAAAAAAAGAAAAAATCCTAAACTACACTAGAAGAGAGAAGACCCTAATCCCTGCTCTCTTCTTCTAAATTCTGGCTCATTATCCAATATTTATAGACAATAGGGACCTAGGTTTTGCTGGACGAAGCGACGTGTCGAAGATCAGCGCCAACGTCATGCAAACGCGACCATAGCCGCATTTGCGCAGTTTGATCAGGGCCAATGGCCCTGATCTTTTGGCCACTTTCTCACTGAGCAGCAAGAAGTTTCTATATATGATTTGTTCTTTGTATTTGGATCCATATTTTCTCCAGGTACAGTCTTCAAGATCCAATGTATCTTTTTAAAGTTCTTTACCTTGGCCTCCAAGAAATCTTGATTAATTACCTGAAAATGGGTTTAATTAAGCTCTTATTCTCATTTTTTCCCTATACATTATAATCTGCACACAAGAGATCAAAAACGGGTTAATAACAGTATTTTATTCATAAATTGGGCAGGAATGATAATAAATGCAAAATTGATGACTAATCATGCAGCACAGCCCGCTACCGCGCAACTGGTGGGCACTCATCTGATAAGCAGTACTTATGATAGTATGACCTGATCCTGATGGAATACAGCTGGCAACAACGTTGGAAACTGCTACACCTGTCCAGGCTCCTATGCCCTTAGACAGAGAGAAGCAAAAGGAGGTTGGATTTGATAAATCTTTGAAGAATAACCTTAGGGACTCTATCCCTTTTCGCTTTGAAATATTGGCACAATTGGCCAATATCTCAGCCCATATTATGTTGCACGAGCTACTCCACCTCTCCAAGGAAACAAGAGAGGCACTCAGGATGCATTTGCTGACTCAAAATCTTTTCTGGCATAAGTGCCTTTAATCCCTACTGATGATAACGAGGCTCCATGTCCCAAATGTCATTTGGTACAGCAGAAGGTACCATGCATCATTTTCACTCCTGAGGGCATGCTCCTCAAAGATAATCGATGTGACCGACCTCTGTAATATACAGGGTACATTGGATTCACATGCATTGAGAGAATCAAGTCGACCCAGGTTCTGCTTTAAGTATCATCCCCAAAGACTCCTATATTTTCTTGGCATCCCTCTGAGTAGGTTGTCGACGATGACTATAATAAAATACAGCTTCAATGCTAGGAGTAGTCACCCTTTGGGTAAGATCCGTCTCTGATGTCAAATTGGAGATTTAAAGTCAAAAGTGACGTGTTACATAATTGATGACGACATGCCTTATAATCTTTTACTCAGGCAGCCTTGGATCTACGCCAACTTGATTGTACCATCCACCCTCTATCAATGCTTCAAATATATAGACGATAAGGCGATGGTTAGGATGGTGTTTGCTGAAATGCAGCCATTTAAGGGAGTGAAAAACTACTTTACCGATTCTCTACTCTATCAAGAGAAATGGTAAAGTAGTGAAAGAAGTGTTACTAGACGGCATCGATAGCGGCAACAAAGCGGACTCGGAATCAGGAGAAGATCCAATGGCTACCTTCGATGAAAAACCAATTGTCGTATACTTCAATGATCTTGATTGTAATAATTCCACCGAAAATGATGGCGATTGGGTTCTTAATGAAAATTCAATTTTGATTATTCTTTATATTTTGACGATGTACATAGTCCTATTGACATGAGTCCCTTGTACATGCCTCTGCCTATGACAACGACATGCATGCACATAGAGAATAATGATGGATCTATCTTCATAGTTTCATCTTCAAAGAAGGGCCAATCGCCAATCATATTTGGCAGAGTCCGACCTCGGATTACTATATCCAATGACTCGGATGAAGACTTAGAGCCCCAACAATTCTTTTATATGCACGATCAGCACACTGTATGATGGAAGAGATGGGATACGATCCACATCGTGGTGAAGGCTTGAATTTTTAAAAGAGATGGCACATCCCTTTGCAACTTTTTATGTCGAAAGGAAAGCCTGCCAACTATTATGATCAAACACGCAAATAGTGGGATATGTTACTCCACCTACTCAATCTGAATTAGAGTATGAAAGATCTCTACCATTGCATTCCTCAGACTCTTTGGACTGAGAATTTGATGTTAGTGTAAAAATATCTTCGCCAATATGATGGCAATCGATCAGGTGGAGCAAGATGAAAATATTGAGTCATTCGATGCCGATCCATGGGCTCAACGCCTTGATCTCCAATAGGAGAAGTGTTTCGAACAATGCAAACCTCCTACCAATGATAAAGTAATTCAAGTCGATGTAGGTGATCAAACACACCTGAAACTCATCTCAATAAGCGAAAGTTTGTCGCCAATAGAAAAGCAAGATCTTATATCTCTTATACAAGAATATTTAGATGTATTTGCTTGGAGCTATGAAAATATGACTGGTATCAACCCTCAGGTGACCATGCATTGTCTCAATATCAGACCGGACGCTAAACCAATAAGTAGCAGCAGCGACAGTTTCATCATGACATAATGGAGGCGATCGAAATCGAAATGCACAAACTCATCGAAAGTGGCTTCATTCGAGAGGAACATCACCCAAACTGGGTTTCTAATATTGTCCCCGTTCTTAAAAAGAATGAAAAGATCAGAGTCTGCATTGACTTTCATGACCTTAATATAGCCTGTCCTAAGGACAAAATTCTATAGCCTATCATTGACGGCATAATTAACAACACATGCAGTTTCAAAAGGATGTCCTTTATGGATGACTTTTTAGGTACAACTAAATCAAAATGTACCCAGATGACTAAAAACATACTTCATTTTGAATACTGTTGGGGGTATAATGTATTGTCTTTTGGCTTGAGGAACGTCGGTGCAAATTATCAATGTGCAATGAGCATAATTATTCGTGATCATTTACAGAATACCGGGAATGTTATGTTGACGACATTGCAGTTAAAAATCGCAACAAAAATAACCATCTCCATGACCTAATAAAGGTGTTTGATCTCATGCGGACTCATTAGCTAAAAATGAACCCAACGAAGTCCTTCTTAGGAGTGTCAAGTGGTAAGTTTCTTGGATTCATTGTCACGTCCAGAGGAATTCACCTTGACGCTGACAAGATTAAAGCAATTCAAGTTATGTAGCCTCCGAGAAACCTCAAGGAACTTAGATTTCTACAAGATAGGCTTGCCTATATCTGAAGATTCATCACAAATCTATCGGGTCGCAATCAACCATTTATGCGGTTAATAAGGAAGGGTGGCTCTTTCATCTGGGATACGCTTGCCAAAAAGCTTTCGAGGACATCAAAGAATACCTCACCAAGGCTCCAGTTCTAATAGCTCCCGTCTCAGAGAAATCATTCTTACTTTATGTAAGAGCCATGTATTATTCTTTAGGTGTTGTGCTCGCACAGAAGAATGATAAAGATTTTGAGTAAGCCATCTACTACCTAAGCCAAACCTTGATTAGGGTTGAAAGTTGTTAAAACCCAGTCAAGAAGGAATGCCTTGCTCTTGTTTTCATTATCCAGAGACACGACATTATTTGGTCGGACAAACTATTCATGTCATTTTTAAAGTCAATCCTCTATAGATTCTCATGATGAAAATAAGTTCTTTGAACTCAAGATTGGCTAATTGGGTCATATTACTGTCCCAACACGACATGACCTTCGAACCCCAGAAGGCGATTACGGGTCAAGCCCTTGCAGACTTCTTTAAAGCTCATCTAGTTTCATAAACTTCAAAGATGTATAAAGATATCCTAGATGAGGTCATCGAAGCAACATGACCTCAAGTGATGATATATAGCAAACGTTCTTTGACAGTGCATTAAGACAGGGCCCCAAAGGCAAAATTATCGCCGGAGTGGGGGTGATGTTTGTTTCTCCAAACGATCGCGTTCTCCCTCGTGTCTTCTCATTAACGGAATTATGTTTCAATAATATGGTTAAATACAGTGCCTTACTCAATGCCCTCGAACTCGCTCAACAAATTAGGGTAAAATATCTTAAAGCCTATGGTAACTCCAAGTTGATCATTAATCAAATCAAAGGAGAGTATGAGGTTCACCATGAAGACATGATGCCTTATCACCAAGCAGCCATCCAGTTGGCTGACATATTTATTAGCTTCTACATCAGCCATATGTCTCATCTCCAGAATATGAAGGCAGACGCTCTAGCTGTGTTGGTAGCCACATTGGCCCTACCAGTCGATACCAGTTACCGTCTTATGGTAGCTACTCATCATCTCTTCTATCCAAAGTACGGCTTAGAGGTTAGCGAAGTTCATGCATCCTCAACAACCTTCGAGCCTAGGGATTGGCAATTCTCTATCATCGACTATGCCCTGCATGGTATATTGCCAGATGATCCTAAAAAGGTGACTTCCATTTGATGAAAATATCCTCATTTTTATAGGATCCATAGGTGAAGACACTTTATCGTCGCTCTTATGATGTAGTACTTCTTCGCTGCCTATCCAACTCATAGGCACAAGAAGTACCCAAAGAAGCTCATGATGGTATACGTGGGGCTAATCAACCAAGTCCGAAGCTAAAAGATAGACCGCGCAGACTTGGCTATTATTGGGAACGATGATCACCGACGCAGTGTAATATGCAAAATGGTGTAAAGCTTATCAAATACATACAGATTTCATACACTAACCCGTGGAGTTGCTCCACCTCACGGTTGCTTCATGGCTGATTGATGCTTTTAGCTGCACACAAGAATATAAAATTTTAAAACTTAATAACAGAGTATGCAAGTACTCTATACTATCGCGATAGCAAGTGGATATATGGGTCGTGATCCACAAGGAGGAACTAGCGATGGAAGCTTTTTAGTAAGTTCTCTTTTAGGTTACAAAGAATGGTTAAAATTCTTCTTTTGTTCTTTAAATAAAAGAAAAATAAGTTACAGTTAAGTTAGGAAGAAGGTGGTAGATTGAAAAGATGGAGAAAATAGAAAATAGATATATATATAAAGAAATCGAAAAGAGTGATAAAAGAGTTGGTGTTGGTGATCTAAACTAAAATTAAAAGAAAAGAAAGTTAAAAGTTACTTACCTCCTTTGGCCCAATACTTACCTTGAATCTGTGGCAATGATGTTACCTTAAAGTAGAGGCGATCAGCGCATAGCCCGTAAGAGTTGATTCCCGTCTCTTCCACATTACATCATTAAGACGATACAAGTATGAAATGATATAGAATGAGACTAAAAATCCATCGTCATGAGCTATCAGTGGCACTCGCATAGGCAAGGCTCTTTCGATGCTATAAGACTCACTTGGATAGCAATTGATACCAAAAGAAGAAAAGTAGAAAGGAAGAGGAAGAACATAAAAAATAAAGAACTTACAAATGCAAGTATAAATTTAATCTTGTAACAATAAGTGAAAAGAAGAACAACTTACCCCGGTATCATTTTCAGTACAAGTTTCACTCTCGTTCTCCTATGAAACTTTGATCTCCTCTGAATTACATAAATAAAATTGAAAATTACATAAAAAGAAAAATAAAAACCTACACTAAAAGGAAGGAAAAACTGGCTTAAAGTCTATTGTTGCATGATCTTTCTCTTTGCCTTTGAGGTTGCAGGTATTTATAGGAGAAATGCAGAGGGTAGAGGAATATGAAGATAGGGGAAGTTGGTTTATTATCCAGTCAGAATCTGAGTCAAAATTATTTCATCTCATCCGTTGATCTTCATTCTATCCATTTATCCCTTTGGATTTTGAATTTGGACTCTGGATTTGACGTTATCCTCGATTGATCTTTAGCTTTAACCACTTGATTCATCAAAAACTGACTGGATACATTTTAGTATTTGACTCAGATTCTGACTGGATATATTTTAGTATGATTCAAATACTAAAATGATCCAGTAAGAATCTGAGTCAAAATTGCTTCATCTCATCAGTTGATCTTCTCTCTATTCATTTATCCCTTTAAATTTTGAATTTAGACTCTGGATTTGACATTATTCTCGATTGATCTTTAACTTTAACCACTTAGTTCACCAAAAGCTGAGTTTAACCAACTGGATTTAGGAACACCCTTCCTAACCAAATAGATTTAGTTAAATCTAAATTTAACTGATATTTATTTGATTTTATTCTCTTTCTCACGTGATTATCTTCTGCAAAATAGACATTTAAGATAAGAAATTTAACAGATTTATTACATGATAAATGTGAAAATGTTATAAAGAATAATGCAATAAATGCGTGCAATCAATGGCCATTTAAAGTATGGGGACTCAATGTTATATGATCCATTAGTCCTCCATCGGCAAAAGGTTATTGGGTCATCCTTACTATAACCGAATAGATTTGAAAATAGGCAGAAGCTATATCAATCGCTGAAGTTAAAAGTACCAATGTTATTAAATTCATCAAACACAATGTCATTCATCGGTTTGGTGTCCAAGGAGGATCATCCATGACGATGGCCCCCAAATTGTGAGTTAATTATTCTGCCAGTTCTATGATAAATATCGAATTCAGAATGTATCTTCAACTGCCTACAACCTCACCGCTAACGGGTTAGCGGAGGCATTCAACAAGACGATCATTAAGCTCCTTAAAAAGTTTGTCTCTGTAAGAAAGAGAGATTGGAATGAGAAGCTTAGCGAATGTCTTTGGGCCTACCAAATGACGGTCCAAACTTCTACAGACAACACGCCTTTCTTTCCGTTATACGGGTATGAAGCAGTCATATCCCCAGAAATTCATATATCGTCACTCCGTTTTGCTTTAGCAGCTAAAATGACACAAAGGGACAACGATCGACTACGTCTCCAGAGCTTGAAGATAGACTAGAAACAATTACAAGCTCAACAAAGTATTATGCTATATCAAGCTCAAATGTCAAAAGCCTTCAACAAAAAGGTCAAAGAGAGAGTCTTCCAGAAAGGAGACTTGGTTTTAGCTATCAGATGACTCATGATCATGGCTCACAAGACCAAAGGTAAATTTCAACCTAAATGGAAAGGACCTTTTATAGTAGAGACAGTCTACTCAAATGAAGCTTATCGCCTCACAAATCCAATGCTCATAATGTCGATCAATGAAAAGTATCTAAAGAAGTACTATTCCTGATCATGTTAATATTATACCTCTGATCTCTTAATCAGAACAGTCTAACTATTCCATCCCTTTAATGAACCCTCTTTCCCAAGCGAGATCGACCTCGACCATCTCTAATTGGTTGGATGGATTAGGGTTTGGGATCCAAGATGTTTGGGAGAGCACCAAAGAAGAGTGTACTTCCTTAAAAAGATTGCACCATCACCCATCGACATCGAGTCACGCGCATGTGGGGAGACCACAATGCATGATGTCAACATTGTAGAGATGATAAAGACGAATTGTCAGTTTTAGCCTTATCACTCTTCTCTACTGCCGACATCGAGCTGAGCGGATGTTAAGGACAATGATGCATGATGTGAACATTAAAGAATTGATAAAGGCATTATTGTCGGTTTTAGCCTTATCACTCTTCTATAGTATATAGACCCATATCCACTTTCAATTTGAAAGAACAGGTCATATTTTGAAGTCGAGCATATCTAGGCAACAGTTTTAGGCACTCTTCTTCTCGATCATTCATCTCGATCCAAAAGGATGGCTTTTCTAGCCTGAATTTTCTAGATGTAATGGTGGCATGTCTATATTCACCTCCTTCCTTTTTAGATCGATCAACGCTCGATTCCACAGCTCATTCATTCAAACATTCAGATAAACTGATTGAACGAGTTTATCTAATATCTTATCAAGCTGAACTCATAAAAGAAGGCTCATAATGCATCGTTTTAGAGCTTTTTCAGTGTTTTCACATTCATATCAGAGTGTGGCAACTGATCATATAAGAAAAAAAACCCACGAGGAACGCTAATCTCCCACAGAGTTCTTAATATCATAAGTCTCTATTCTCCCTTTTGATCCCCGGCAGTTGAGAAGGAGATTAACTAACAACGCCCATCAATGGCGGGCTCTTGAAGAAGAACTGCTCATAACGGTAACCGTCCTATGACTGCCATGTTCAACAGCTACCTCTGGACAGTCGAGATCATTTCTTCGGAAGTACACCATATGTTACTCCAGGAAAAAATTTACTTAAAGTAATGTATTAATCCAATGCCTCTAACGGCTAAAATAGAGAAAAATATTGGCTTTTAGGCCTAACGAAAATCATCGACAACTCATCATACTGAGAGAAATAGTATGGCTAGCCCAACTCAAATGGTAGTTGGTGAAGGCAAAACAAACATGTTGATAGCTGAGGATTTGTTAAAAATCCTATGGGAACTGGTCCCGCAGTATCCCACCAAAATCTTCTACCAATTCTTTTTCATGGAATGGTAGATTTACAAAGAACTGTAATCACCTGGTCAACGGAATGAATTACAAATCAAAACCGTCATGTTAAAACTTACACCTCTGAAAGTAAAATTTTCACTTGTCAATCTCCTTCTACGGAATGATATGTTTTCCCTTTTCTAATCAATGGATTAGGGTTTGGAATCCAAAACAATTGGAATACTACATCACCACTCATTAACATGGAGTTGAACGAATATAAAGAGACCATGACGCATAATGTCAACATTTGGCATAGACTAAATTCCTATGACAATTTTCTTCTAGTCATCATTCATTATCTTTTCAAAGATATATGGGTCTTTCCCAATTTTAGCCTTGTCACTCTTTTCTAATATACATGAACATGTATCCTTCCAATTTGGAAGAATAGGTAATATTTTGATGTCGAGCATGCTTCTTTTTGATGGAACGAAGCTCGACTTCACGACTAATTCATCCAGACACTCAGATAAATTGATTGAATAAATTTATCTGATGACTTATTAAGTCAAACTCATTGAAGAAGGCTTGTGATGTATCTTGGCAAAAAATTTTCAGTGTTCCACATTCATATCAAGGCGTGGTCAGCAATCGGAAACTAAGGGAAACAACATAGGGGACGTTGATTTCCTTATGAATACTCCTCATGGAGTTCTTTATGTTATATTAATAGTTATCTCTGACATCTCACTCAAAATTCCCCAACGGAGCTGAGATCTCTATAAAATCCACATGGGATTGTCACTCCCCGGTGAGGTCTTTTTTAATTGTCACATTAATGATTACATCTGACAATTCTCTCACGGAGAACGGTGATTGCTCTATGTAGAGTCAATAATATCACGTTAAAGATTACCTTTGATAAGCTCTTCACAGATTCCCCCACACAGTGTTAGGGAATCCTAATTTCCCTATACACTTCTCATGGAGTCCTTTATGTCACGTTAATGATTTCCTTTGACATCTCAAAGAATGCTGAATTCTCTATAAAATCCTCACAGAATTTTCATTCCTAAGCAGGTATTTAGTTGTCACGTTAATGGTTGCCTCTGACGACTCTCCCTCAAAACATCAGAGGGGATGTTATTTTCCCCTATAAGATTCCCCGAGGAGCTAAACTTTTCATGAGATTTTATTCGACACTATATCAGCGGACATTCTTGCAGTTCAGTGTGGACAATTATCTTAATCCCCAATGAATTCTCTCACTAATTTTAAGGGTTTCTAATCTATCATGTCTATGTCACCTCTGAATAGATAGGACCCCTATCTTGGTGATACCGAGCCTATTATATCTATAAATTACTGAACAGATAAAGTTCATCGTAATCCCTATGCCTGTATGGCCTCTGAATAGTGGATTCTTCTTATGATGCAAGCTGTTATATCTATAAGATCATTGAACAGACAAGCTGACTCAAATTGTTAAATCTATAAGATCACTGAACAGAGGTCCATAATTCTCTACTCCATATCAGTGTAGAAATTTTTACTGTCAAATTAAAGATTACCTTTGAACAGTAAGTTTATGAGTCGGTGACTCCTGATTGATTATGTCTAGTCTATTACTTCTGATCTGATGGGTAACCAGATCTCACCCACTTTTTAATCCCTGTTATGTTAATTATTACTTCTGAATAGTGGATTTGTTTCCTGGCTCAAGTTGTTATATCTCTAAGATCACTGAGCAAAAGAGTCCCAATTCTCTATCCTACCCCATGGTGAGAATTTTTGCTATTATATCAAGTTCGTCATCTCTGAGCAGCTAAATTTTGAATCCGGTGACTCCTAATCGGTTATATCCAGTTTTTCAACTTTGAACTAACAGATGAATCGCTAAATCTACTTTCTTTTATCTCTCGCAGATTCATTTACTTTAAATTAATTTTATCATGTTTTTAATATCTGAATATTCCAGTCACACCCGTAATTCTTTCGGGAGTTTTACTAGGTGAAATCTGTAATATCCCTAATTAGCAATACTTTATTTTTATTTTTTTTCTAAGTATTTATTTTGTTTTACTGGTTATTTTATTATTTTTTAACTTAATTTTTTAGTTATTATTATTATTAAATATACAAATTATTTTTAAGATAGTAAATGGGAATTTGGCTTTATATATTATTATCATTATTTCATATCTATATTTTTATTACTTATTACTATTTTTTTATTTTTCTTATTATTAATTGCTATTATTATTTCACTATGATTATTATTATTTCTTATTAATATTATTAGAGATATTATTATTACTATTATTACTATTATTTTCATTATTATTATGGTTATTATTAATTATTATTAATAGCATTTATTATATTATTGTTAATTTTATTTTTGTTATTATTTACTATTATTGATATTAGTTATTGTCACTATTATTATTATTGTTATTGTTATTGTCATTATTAATTAATAGTATTATTATTGTTTGGTAGTAATTATTATTATTATTTGAGATTAATTATTATTATTATTTATTATTATGTCATGTATCTTAAGTTTTGTCATTGATAAATAATTATTATTGATATTATTATTAATTACTATATTTAGTGTTAATTGTTATTATTATTAATTCATTATGTTTATTAATTATTATTAAAATTATTGTGTTACAATTATTATTATTGATATATATATATATATATATATATATATATATATATATATATATATATATATATATATATATATATATTGTTGTTGTTGTTATTATTATGGGTATGCTAGGTGTTATTATTAAATATTAATATTAGTGTGGTTGTTATTATTATTCTTTCATATATCCCTTTTCATTTTCCCTAACCTATAACCATTAGTCTTGGTCCAACCCATTATCTTATACCCATTAGATCCATACCGTTAACCTAATTCTATCTACAAAATCCTAAGTCATATCCTAACTGTCACGCCCCGCTAACCATAATACACGATTTCGGGTATGCGACGAGAGCCGACGACGTATTATAATTAATACGCTAAGCCTCAATACAAGAAAGTTTAATACACTAAAGTTATTACATATTCTAACTTTACTACACAAGTACAAAATGTCACAAAAGTCTACATTATTACATTAAGGAAAATAAAATGCATAAAACATAATATCCTCACAATTAAAATTGGATGAAACACTAGTCCTGAAGTTCTGTCACGTGCTCGAAGTACTCCTAGTCCTGAGGTGCTTCTGAACTGAATCTGAGCAAGCAAATTCAGGATCGTCAATAAGCGACCTAGTGAGTGATAAAAAAAAAAGGGAGGATGCAATAACATGTACATATATAGAACTCAAGATATCGCTAATATCATAACAGGCATTATAGTGAAAGATATGAAGTAAATATGCATGAGTGTGATATATGGTAACAGTTAAATATTTACATGCTTACTATATTTATATACTGTAATGTTTCATCAGATGTATATTATTGAATATTGTTATTTGAAATTGATAGATGGAGATGGGTTCTGTGTTTTAGGTGGGTCCCGTATATATCCGGGACTACGGCTCCAGATGCTTGGCGTGAACTAGGCCCGTACTGCTAGGTGGTACTCAGTAACAGTAACAGTAATAGTAGTAATATCAGATGGATGTCAGTCATTCCCGAGAACCCTTTAGTAGAACCCTCATTTCGGTTGCACAACGTATATCCTGGGTCCACCCAAAATATCAATACCGTCTCCTTTATCAATTTTCCCACCCAGTGAAAGTATTTATATGTCAGTGTTACCTAAATAACTGGACTCAATCAATATCAGTGTGTATATCCAAGTATACATGGCAACAGTATTTTTTTTCAATAATTTCAGTAAAACAAATTCTTTAATGTCATGTGATATACATGTATAACCATTCAAATATCATAAGTTAATCCAATTTAATATTCAAGATGATTTATCTAATTTTTGGAATTTTTGTATTAATAATTATTTTTAGTCCATTTTCTCAAAAAATAACATTTAATGATTTCACAATATTTTTTTCAAAATTTATAATTATTCATCTACAACATATAAAATGTTACATGCAGGATATAAATAAATATTACAGAGAATAAACATCTCACTAAAATTATTTCATGAACATTACAATTTTCTAACTATTTACATGCTTGAAATTTCTAAATTAACAATTAAACAATTTCCTTTAAATAAATAAATGCATAAATTACAAAACTTTGCAGTGATAAAATGTACTCATGCATAAATAATTAAAAACACTCACATGAGATCGTCACGGATCCGAATATAGAATTTGCAAATTAACTCGGATAATCTACATTCAATTTAAGTAATAATTATAAGAAATATTTAGTTTTGGAGTTATTCTAGGTTATATGACCACAAAAATAATTTACTGAGTCACATTTCGATTTCTTATTTTACAAAAATTTTTCTAGAATTCTTCTGATTTTTCTTAATTTTTCTGAATTAATTTAAGCGCAAAAATAATTAATAATCCTTAACGGGTCTGTTGCTACAGTAATGGGTCTGCTACAGTATTGGGTCTGGATTTGAGTCTTAGTTTGGGTCTGCTACAGTATTATTGCTACAGTTAAAATGTATAAATTTCATTTTATTTTATTTCTTTTTTTCCCTTCTTTATCTTTTCTTTTTCTGATTTTTTTTAAATACATGGGCGGGTTCGGGTCTGTAACAGACCCGAACCCGGGTCTGTTAAAACAGACTCGGGCCTAGCCTGGATCTGGCCAGGCCAGGCCTGGTCATCTGGCCAGGCCTGCTCTCGGCCTGGTCGAGAGCAGCAAACGCTGCCATCGTCCAGAGGCCAAGAGTAGTGACTCTCTTCTTCTTTTTTTGTTTACTTAAATAAAATTTATAAAAATAAATAAAAATCATGATAATTAAGGGGCATGTTTACGGAGTTCTACAAAATTTTATGGGATTTTTTCCTATGTGTTACATGGTAAAATCAAAGCTACTAATCAACGTACACAATCTGTTCGACGAAATGCCTAAACGAAAATTAAATCTCTTAGTTAGAGATTTACTTACCAGAAACGCTTCCTCTCAGCCTGAAAAGTCCCCTCCATGTCCAGCAAGGCTCTGATCTACTTCTAGTTGGGTTGAAAGAGGTGATATGAACGGAGAATAAGTAGAGAGTAGGGTATTCTCTTCTATGTTTTTTTTCTTCTAGGATTTTGGTAAGGAGAAGATGAATATATAATTCCCCTCACCTGTAACTCACCCTGAAATTCGTGCCTTAAGGCCAGGGGAAGTTGTAAGAGTGAAAACAAGTGGGAGAGAAGATGGAGGAGAAGTTAGAGAGAGTGGGAGAAAGTGGGGGAGTTGAAGTTGTTGTAGTGGGGGTTAAAATAAATCAAATGTAAGAGTAGATATCACAATAAGTGTGGCCTTGTGGTTAAGTCATTAGGCTCTTAGGCATGGGTTCTTGGGTTCAAAGCTTAGCCTTAGCAAAAATATTGCACATTTTATTTTCATTTTAATTTTAACTGATAAGCCATCTCACATGGGTTTGGCCTAAACCCAATTCATTTCAATTCATTTTTTTCTTTCTTTATTAAACAATTGTTAACCACTTTAATACTATAATATAAAATTTATAAATAGTATTTGCTACGGTATTAGTGAACATGGATATTACATCATACCCACCTAACAAAAAAATTTCATCCTCGAAATTAAATTCATGAAGTAGAAAAAAATACCTATCAGTGAAAAAGATGAGGATAATGGTCACGGATGGCGTCCTCTCGTTCCCACGTCGCTTCTCCCGGGGAACGCCTGCCCTAAGACACTAAAACCAGTGGAATGGTCTGATTCTTCAAGACTTTGGTAGTCCTATCCAGAATAGCCATAGGTCTCTCAGTGTAGGTCATGCCCGGCCTGAGCTCTAACTTGGAATTGTCCAAAACATGACTGTCATCTCGGACATACTTTCTCAACTGAGATACATGAAAGACCTCATGCACACCATCCAAAGATGGGGGTAATGCTAGACGGTATGCCACTTCTCCTACTCGCTCCAGAATCTCAAAAGGACCGATAAACCTTGGACTCAGTTTCTCTTGGCTACCAAATCTGATTACTCCCTTCGTAGGAGATATCTTCAAGAATACAAAATCTCAAACTTCAAACTCTAATGGTCTTCTATCCAAGTTTGTCCATCGCTTCATCTGTCTTAAGCTGCTTTGAGATGCTCCCAGATGATTTTAACCTTCTCCACTGTCTGCTGGATCACCTCCGGTCCCAACAACATCATTTCACTAATGTCGTCCAACAACAAAGGAGACCTACATTTTCTACCATACAACGCTTCAAATGGTGTCATCTTAATACTGGACTGGTAGCTGTTATTGTAAGCAAACTCTACAAATGCAGATGGTCTTCCCATGACCCCTTGAAGTCTAACATGCAAGCTCTCAACATGTCTTCAAGAATCTGAATCATCCTCTCTGATTGCCCATCAGTCTACGGATGATATGCAACGCTAAACTTCAGTCATGTCCCCAAGTTTTCTTGGAGACTACTCCAAAAGTGAGATAAAACCTGGTATCTCTATCGAACACGATGCTGACTAATGCACCATGCAGTCGAACCACCTCCTGCAGATACTTCTCTGCTAATAACTCCTGTTGACTGCCCCAGTCTGAACGGGATGAAGTGAGTTGACTTCGTGAGGTAGTCGACAATAACCCATATTGCATTGTTCCCTTTTGGACTGCGGGGGAGTGCAGTGACAAAATCCATAGTGATGTGCTCCCACTTTCACTCTGGAATCAGTAAAGGTTGAAGGAGTCCAGCCGTTCTCTGATGTTCTGCCTTCACTTGCTGACACACTAGACACTTTGCTACATAACGACCAATCTCTCTCTTCATTCCGTGCCACCAGAATCGCTGCTTCAGGTCTTGTTATATCTTCGTTCCTCTGGGATGTATGGAATATGTTGAGTTATGAGCTTCAGACAAAACTTCTTGTCGAACCTCTCCTTTAGGTACACAAATTCTGTCACCAAAATGGAGGATCCCATCTCCATGGATCTGCATATCCGTCCTCAGTCCAGCCTCCACTTGATTCCTGAATTCTTGTATCTTAGGATCCCCACTTTGAGCCTCCTTGATCTTCTCTAACAAGGTTGACTGAAATTGCAAAGTCATCAACTATCCGGAAGCATTAGTCCTCCGTGTCACCATCAGTTCCATCTGCCTCATCTCCTTAAGCAATTCTTTTTGCTGAGTAATCTGCATCACCATACAAATTTCAGGCTTCCTACTCAAAGCATCCGGTACTACAATGACCTCTCCAGGGTGATATTAGAGATCAATGTCGCAATCGGCCATCAACTCCAGCCACCGCCTTTGCCGCATGTTCAGCTCCTTTTGAGTGAAGATATACTTCAAACTCTTATGGTCAGTATAAATCAGCACTTGATCGCCCAACAAATAGTGTCTCCAAATCTTCAAGGCGAAAATTACTGCTGCCAGCTCCAGGTCATGCGTAGGATAATTCTTCAAGCGGCTTTAATTGTCTGGACGCATAAGCTATCACATGTTCATGCTGCATTAGTACACATGTCAGACCTCATCTCGATACGTCGCTATAAATGACCATTCCTCCAGCCCCGTCAGCCATCTTCAAGATTGGAGCCGAAATTAATTTGCTCTTCAACTCTTCAAAAGCATCGGCACACTCTGCTGTCCATACATACTTTTTCCCTTTTCAGGTAAACCTGGTCAGAGGTCCGGCAAATTTTGAAAAGTCCTGCACGAACCTCTGGTAATACCAAGCTAACCCTAATAAACTCCTGATTTCGGTTGCCGACTTTGGAATGGGCCAATCTTTCACCACCTGAACCTTACTGGGATCCACTGATATGCCTTCTCCTGAAACAATATGTCCCAGAAATGCCATGTTCTTCAACCAAAACTAACACTTACTCAGTTTGACATAAAGCTTCTCCTGCCGAAGGGTCTGCAACACAATCCTCAAGTGTTCTGCATGCTCCTCTTCATTCTTAGAATAAATCAGAATATTATCAATGAATATGATCACAAATTTATCTAAGAACAAAGAGAAGACCCTATTCATCAAGCCCATAAAAATTGCTGGAGCATTGGTTACTCCAAATGGCATCACTAGAAACTCATAATGACCGTAACGAGTCCTAAAGGCCGTCTTCAGAATGTCCTCGTTCTTCACCTTCAAGTGATGATATCCAGACCGGAGATCTAACTTCGAGAATATCTTAGCTCCACTAAGTTGATCGAACAGGTCATCTATCCTAGGCAAAGGATATTTGTTCTTAATGGTGACCTTATTCAATTCTCGATAGTTGATGCACATCCTCCTGCTATCATCCTTCTTCTTTACCAACAACACTGGAGCTCCCCATGGTGAAAACACTGGGTCTGATAAATCCCTTATCTAAGTACTCCTGCAGCCGCTTCTTCAATTCTGTTAGCTCCACAGGTGCCATCCGATATGGTGCTTTAGAGATTGGGGTCGTATTCAGAATAACTTCAATAACAAACTCCACGTCTCGATCTGGCGGAAGTCCTGGTAAATCTTCTGAGAACACGTCAAGGAATTCTTCCACTATTGGTATCGGCTCCTCCTGAGCTCGATAGTGGCATAATTCTCTTGTTGTTGCTGCCTGGCCGCCTTCGATTCCCCAAAGAACTGGAACTCTGGCTGGTGCAAAAGTCTGAATATCACATTCTTGCTTCGACAATCAATCATCGCATGATATTTGCTAAGCCATGTCATGCCTTAGATCACGTCATATCCACTAGTGTCTATCACAAATATGTCTACACTTAACTTTCTCCCACAGACTTCTACAGGACACGATTTACATACCCTATTAGTGGTTATGACCTCATTCCCAGTATTAATCTCCCACTGAGTGCCTGTGTCATCATAGTGTATAGAATGCATCTTGACAAATCTAGTGAATATGTAGCAATGCGAAGCTTCAGAATCAAATAGCGATATAACTGAAAAAGATTGAACCAGAATGGTACCTGCTACCACCTCCTCTGATGCCTCTGCCTGTTCTGCGGTCAAATTAAAAGCATGGCCTCTCCCACGTCCTGCTCCGGTCCTCCTCTGAGCCTGTTCGAACAACTGACGCTGTGGGGGAAGCGGAGTACCTCTGCTTGCAGGTGCAGGATTTTTCTTTACTCCAGGTGCTGCAAGAGTGAGAATGGTGCTCCTTTGTCCTTTGATCGGGTAGTCTACTTGCTGATGATCTCCGGATCCACAAGCGAGGCATTGACTATTAGCCAACCTGCAATTCTTCCATAAATGTCCCAACCTCTGGCAGAAGTCACATATCATTGCTGATGGGGGAGGAGCGATCGGATGTCTATTCGGTGAGGCTACACTGAATCTAGTTAGAGGTCCCTGGTAACCAGATCGAGAGGTCGCTTCAGTGGCCTTGTCTGCAACTTACTCTTGTTCTCTTTCTCCATTACCTGTTCGAAGTCGCGAGCAGCACTAAGGACCTGAGAGTAAGTCCCCAGTTGTTGTTTGACCAGGAACTTTTGAATGTCCAGTCTCAAGCCCTGCTGAAATCGGTTGGCCCAGTCTTCTTCATCTGCCACCATATATGGAGCAAACCGGCTCAACCTCAAAAACTCTACGGCATACTCATCTACTGAACGGCACTCCTATCGCAGATTGATGAATTGCTGCTCCATCTACCTCCTAGTAGTCTTTGAGAAAAATCGCTCGTAAAAACTCTCAGTAGACTTCTCCCAAGGGACCAGTTTCTCCAACCGTTCTTCCTCAGCAATCCACGAAGTCCGAGCCACGTCTATCAGTTGGATCTTGATCATCTCCACTTGATCATCCTTAGGAGCACGAGCCGCATTCAAGAGATTGGTCATATCAATCACCCATTGTTCTGCATCCGACAGTTTTTCAGTCCCGGTAAAGATTGCTAGTTGTAACCTCCTGAAGTCTGAAACATTCTCAAGTTTTGGCTCTCGAGGTACAATCGCTCTCTCCATAGCAACCATGGTTGTCTGCTGTACCGCTATCAGAACATCTCTCATGAGTGTCGTCTGTTGTTGTGTGACTCTATCATGTCACGAAGCACGCCCATCAGATCAGTTGCCTCATCACGAGGACCAACCCGGGAGGATGAAGGACATCGAGCTCTGAAGATCTGAAGATTAAAGTAATATCTTAGAAATTGCATCAATAAATAAACACCTCGTACTTGTAGCTGGAATATTAAATTCTTGTATCGTCGGTAAGAGCCGGGCTATACCCTAGGAAAATAATAAAAACCTGGCTCTGATACCAAGAAAACCTGTCACGCCCCGCTAACCATAATACACGATTTCAGGTATGCGACGAGAGCCGGCGACGTATTATAATTAATACGCTAAGCCTCAATACAAGAAAGTTCAATACATTAAAGTTATTACATATTCCAGCTTTACTACACAAGTACAAAATGTCACAAAAGTCTACATTATTACATTAAGGAAAATAAAATGCATAAAACATAAGATCCTCATAATTAAAACTGGATGAAACACTAGCCCTGAAGTTCTGCCACGTGCTCGAAATACTCCTGGTCCTGAGGTGCTTCTGAACCTAGATCTGAGCAAGTAAACTCAGGGTCATCAATAAGCGACCTAGTGAGTGGTAAATAAAGGGAGGATGCAATAACATGTACATATATAGAACTCATGACATCGCTAATATCATAACAGGCATTACAGTGAAATATATGAAATAAAAATGCATGAGTGTGATATATGGTAACAGTTAAATATTTACATGCTTACTATATTTATATACTGTAATATTTCATAAGATGTATATTATTGAATATTGTTATTTGAAATTGATAGATGGAGACGGGTTCTGTTCTTTGGTGGGTCCCGTACATACCCGGGACCACGGCCCCAGATGCCTGGTGTTGAACCAAGCACGTACCGCTAGGTACTCAGTAACAGTAACAGTAGTAATATTAGATGGATGCCAGTCATCCCCGGGGAACCCTACAGTGAAACCCTCATTTCGGTTACGCAACCTATATCTTAGGTCCACCCAAAATACCGATACCGTCTCCTTTATCAATTTTTTCACCCAGTGAAAGTATTTATATATCAGTGTTATCTAAATAACTGGACACAATCAAGTGTATAACCAAGTATACATGGTAACAGTATTTTTTTCCAGTAATTTTAGTAAAACAAATTCTTTAATGTCATGTGATATACATGCATAACCATTCAAATATCATAAGTTAATCCAATTTAATATTCAAGATGATTTATCTAATTTTCTGGAATTTTTTTATGAATAATTATTTTTAGTCCATTTTCTCAAAAAATAACATTTAATGATTTCATAATATTTTTTTCAAAATTTATAATTATTCATATACAACATATAAAATGTTACATGCAGGATATAAATAAATATTATAGAGAATAAACATCTCACTAAAAATATTTCATGAACATTACAATTTTCTAACTATTTTACATGCTTGAAATTTCTAAATTAACAATTAAACAATTTCCTTTAAATAAATAAATGCATAAATTACAAAACTTTGCAGTGGTAAAATATACTCATGCAGAAATAGTTAAAAACACTCACCTGAGATCATCACGGATCCGAATATAGGATTTGCAAATTAACTCGATAATCTACATTCAATTTAAATAATAATTATAAGAAATATTTAGTTTTGGTGTTATTCTAAGTGATATGACTACAAAAATAATTTACAGAGTCACATTTCAATTTTTGATTTACAAAAAAATTTCTAAAATTTTTCTGATTTTTCTTGATTTTTCTGAATTAATTTAAGCGCAAAAACAATAATAATTCTTAACGGGTCGTTGCTATAATAACAGGTCTGCTATAGTATTAGGTCTGGGTTTGAGTCTGGGTTTGGGTCTGCTATAATATTATTGCTACAGTTAAAATGTATAAATCTATTTTATTTTATTTCTTTTTTTTCTTCGTTATCTTCTCTTTTTCTGTTTTTTTTTTTTTATACATAGGCGGGTTCGGGTTTGTAACAGACCCGAACCTGGGTCTGTTAAAACAGACTCGAGCCTGGCCTGGCGAGTGACCAGGCAGGGTCTGGCCAGGCTAGGCCAGTGTCTCGCCAGGCCAGGCCAGGCCTGGTCGTCTGGCCGGGCCTGCTCCCGGCCTGGCCGAGAGCAGCAGATGCTGCTCTTGTCCAAAGGCCGAGAGCAGTGACTCTCTTCTTTTTTTGCTTAAATAAAATTTATAAAAATAAATAAAAATCATGATAATTAAGGGGCATGTTTACAGAGTTCTACAAAATTTTATGGGATTTTTTCCTATGTTTTACATGGTAAAATCAAAGGTACTAATCAACGTACACAATCTGTTCGACAAAATGTCTAAACGAAAATAAAATCTCTTAGTTAGAGATTTACTTACCGAAAATGCTTCCCCTCAGTCTGAAAAGTCTCCTCCACGTCTAGCAAGGCTCTGATCTACTTCTAGTTGGGTTGAAAGAGGTGATATGAGAGGAGAATGAGTAGAGAGTAGGGTATTCTCTTCTATGATTTTTTTCTTTCTAGGATTTTGGTAAGGTTGATGAATATACATTTCCTCTCACTTGTTAATTCACCCTAAAATTCGTGCCTTAAGGTCAGGGGAAGTTGTAGAGAGTGAAAACAAGTGATAGAGAAGATGGAGGAAAAGTTAGAGAGAGGGGGAGAAAGTAGGGGAGTTGAAGTTGTTGTAGTGGGGCTTAAAATAAATCAAATGTAAGAGTAGATATCATAATAAGTATGGCCTTGTGGTGAAGTCATTGGGCTCTTGGGCATGGGTGCTTGGGTTCAAAGCTTGGCCTTAGCAAAAATATTGCACATTTTATTTTCATTTTAATTTTAATTGATAAGCCATCTTACATGGGTTTGGCCTAAACCCAATTCATTTTAATTCATTTTTTTTCTTTCTTTATTAAACAATTGGTAATCACTTTAATACTACAATATAAAATTATAAATAGTATTTGCTAGATATTAGTGAATATGGGTATTACATTAACAACCTAATCTAATTCTTAACTAATCTAATCATTAACCTAATCCCTAACATAATATTCTCCTCCATCTTTCCTCCCTGTCGCACCACATCCATGGCCTCCTCCTTCACCATTTGGCCGAGCACAACTCCGCACATGCCACCAACACCTCTGTAGTCTCCACCGAGTCGTCGGAGCCACGCCGCGACTCCCTGTAGATCACCCCCTTCTCCTCCTTCCGCGCATCAGCCCCTCCTCAATCACCAGCCCCTCATGGCATGCCACTACCACCACCTCATGCCGGAGTCCTAAGACCGAGCACCCACCTCCCCACCGGCCATGCCTCCAGCCATCCTCTTCCGTTATGCCATCTCGGAGCCGCTGGCGATCTTCACTTGTCGTGCATCACCACACCATGTCGGAGCCCGACCAACCACCCCCATCTTCTTTTCTTTTTCTTTTGATTCAGGTTTGGAAGTGCAATATTGATGGCTTCTACTCTTTTTTCTTGCATATATTTATGCATGTCTTTTTGTTGTGGCATTGTTGGACTAAAATTTACCCGTTCTCTATCTTGTGTTCTTTTTGGTTGCAAACAGTAATAACATTTTTGCACCAAAAAGGCGATGTTGATTTTGGCCAAAATTTTTTTTGTTGATCATGGACATGGCAAGGCAAGCTCGGATGCTCTGTACATTGTACTGGCATATTTGAGCCTCCCTAGATATCTAACATGTAAGTTAGTGTTGGCAACAGGTCGTATTCCAGTTGGATTCAAATTGGATATTGCAACTTCTTGGGTCTTTATTTTCCACCATCTCTGTTAAGAGCATAGCTTGATTCACTGGCTTCTTTTTGGTGATTCTTTTCTCTCCCTCTCTCTCAGGTTCTCTTTCCCCTCCTTCTCTATCTCCCAACCATGGCGGCAGCAGTCCAGGCCGTGCTCCCAAGCACAGCACCCCATGTGTGACAACTCCATGGGAAGCCTACGCATCTGCCAACACTCCCCTCCATCAACGGCTTGCTCATCCTTTAGCTGAGACTCCAACACTCCCATGCGTGAGCACAACCAACCATCATCACCATGGATGCCCACTCCTCCCTCCATGGCCATTGTCCCTTTTTTTCTGTTGCCATCGGGACCCGCCGGAGCCTGATTTCCTTCATACGCGAGAGCGAGAACACTCCACTCTTCTCCGGCTTTCCATCGACATCCTCTACTGCCTCCGTCTCCTCCGTCGGAGCCTCCATCGGCGCATCCCAAGTCACCCCATTGTGTAAGTCCCTTCACCCTCCATTTCTCTTTCTGTTTATATCTCTCTTGCATGTGAAATTATTTGAAAGCATCGTATGTGTGTGTGTGTGTGTGTGTGTGTGTATATATATATATATATGTATATGTTGTATGGGAATGTGCAATGCATGTGTTGATGTGTATGCATGTATGCAAGTGTGTGCGCGTGAGAGTTTGTGTGTATGTATGGATATATGTAAGTGTATATGTGTATTTAGATGTGTATGTATTTATATGTATGTATATAGGTATATGTATGTGTATACTTGTTTATGTATGTGTGGGTATACATGTATGTATGTATTATGTTAGTAAATGTGTATGGGTATGTGTGTGAGCGTGTTATGTGTGTGTGTGTGTTTTGATTCCCCTTCCTCGCTGTGTGTTCGATAACGTGTTACAGTGTTTCGGACTTGTTAGGTTACATATCTTGACATCAGCTGTTTATAATTTATCATATTGTGCTTTACAGTGATATGAGTATCAGATATTGTTTATAGTTCTCTATCATTACTTATAGATTTATTCATGTTACATTCTTCTTATATTCTATTTATGTCAGTTCCATTCAAAATTTATTGATAGTGTTGTAGCCTGATTACATTGTTCATATGCACGAGCACCTTCCCTTTACACACACGTACACACTCAATGGATCGCTTTTTGATGACTCTAGATTTGCACGTCCAGATATTGGACGCTTTCTTATATTGTTCAAGTGTTCGATGAGACCGCACTCTTCGCAAAGAGTTAGAGTTTCTCTCTTTTTGGTTCTGGTATTTTTGTCTCCCTTACCTTCCTGTTATGTCTTGATTTTTGATATATCAGATTCAGTTGTTATTCCAGTTCTTAATGTATATGATATCTTACGTGGATGCTTATATGTCATATTGTAGTTATTATGATTTATTATACTTTAGATTTATAGCTTGTTTTGGATTACTTAAGGCTTAGCGTGTATATGTGAGGTATTTTTCTTGCGTATATGCATCGCTGACTCGCATTGCATCTCGATTCAGCGTATTTTGAAAAGCGGGGCATGATAAAATCTCACCTTCAGTTCTTTTTAAGAACCAGCATGCTAAGTTTTCCTCCACGAAAGACTTAAATTACTTACAGGTAATGAAACAAACAAGAGAAGCAGAAATGAAGAAGAGTAAACAAGTCTTTGGTCAAAAAGAATTTTATTGATTTAATTCAAAATAAAGAAAAGAGATTGATTGATATTATAACATCAAACTTGTCTCTTATATGATCTGAGCTTTACATCAATAGCAGACAATTTGTATCTCTTATTTTCTTCAGCCTTCACGATGGCTTGAGACTTTAGCTCCTCCCAGTTGAAAGCAGCCATCTGGGCTAGGTGAGACTAGATTTTTGCCAACGCTGATCTCTTCTCTGCCTCCAGTTGTTTAACTTTAATGCTCTTAGCAGTCAGCTGTTCCAGCTGGGCAGTTTCCACTGCATGCAACAATTCATCTTTAAACAGAAGAAAATGGCCCTCCGGATTATCTCGCGCACCATCTTGATCTGATCATTGGCAGAAGCGAGTTCATTACTCGAGGCCTCAATTGCGTCAGTAATCTTGACTTCCTCGATCTCCAAGGATTTCAACTCCCGAGACGCTGCTTTCGCTTCCCATTATGTTTCTACATATGTTTTTGCGTTTGTTCTGAGAGACGATCGAGCTTATCTTCTACTGATTGAGTCAAATTCGAGTCATTCAGGTGACACAACTTGCCCATATCTTTCTCCAGATTCTCCACCATCAGCTCCAGGAAAGCAGTATGATTAGTTCCACCAAGATCCCTGATGTTTTCTATAGCCCGGGAGAGAACCACCTTTAGAGACCAGAACGGAGTGGTCGAGCCCTTTAAGACCAGTCAAAGGCATCGCCTCAAGCTCTTAAAGAAGCTATCGACTAGCTCTGCCACAAATTCCTTCTCAGTTTCAATCAACCCCGATGAACGGGTAATCCCTGAAGGAAAGGTCTCCATGGATTTGGTGGTAATGATCATCGAAGGAGTCACAGAAGCAGTCATCAACAGAGCTGAAGAGACGGTCAGCAGAGGAGAAGTCTCCACAGATATGAGCGTGCTGGCCACAGAAGAAATAGGATTGGTGACGATCGCTGAAGAAGCAGGCTCGATGACCAGCATTAGAGAGCTTGGGTTGATGATCACCACCAGACCAGTAGTAGCTGGAGTCGAAGACACTGGAGGGATGCAGACCAGCTCACTATTGGGCTCAGGCTTGGACTCGTTCTGCTCTGACACTGGCATGGTGGAAGGAACAGACTTTGTCTCGATCTCTACCACTGAATTAGAAGTAGAGGAGGGCTCGCATTGGACCATGTTTTGGTATAAAATGTCTAGCCCTATGATACCCATCACTGGAGGAACCACTACCTCCGTTTATGATGGTCCCATGATTGAAGCAGTCAACGCATGGGTCTCTACAAAATTGTTGAGATCAGAAATATTATATGAAGAATGATTGTTAAAAGAACTGTCAGGATCGATACTTAGAGGAACTGAGGTCACAGCAGTAGTAACCTCAGTGTTGATCACCTTACCTAGGGCAGCCTCGGTAGGGGTACCCACCATGGTGGTAGTCTCAGCAGTAGCTACTTCAAACAAAAGAACCTCGACAATAACAGCATCAAGAGAGACCATATAATTGTCAGTAATGTCACCTGGGGTAGTCTTAGGAGGAATAACCTCAGTACTGATAGTCCTGGCAACATTGGCCTCCCCAATAGCTAGCTCATCAGTCGGTGGCTCGGTAGTTGGCTTTTCATCTTCATAAATCTCCAAGATCTCTACATCCTCGGTATCGTCTCCCTGGAGGACGACCTCACTCTTAGCGAAAGCAGTGGCAACCCACCAGAAGGCCCGACATCATGTACTTGTTCTTTTGGGCCTTCAGTGCTAAAGTAAATCACCTCATCTCCTTCCTTGTTGTGGAAGATTTCATTGAAGTCTTCCTGTAACGCCCCGATCCCGATGGGGACGTTATGGCGACGTACATACTCGAGGTGAATACACGCTCACGCGTACATAAGCCTCAGTACAGTACATTACCTTTATATAGACATGGGTCCCAGCATGAAATAAGTACAAGAATACCTGCAGAAAGGGGTCAGCGATCATAACCGATATGAAAAATAGAGACGAATAAGATAACAGAAATAAATGCCTCAGGATACCTATGAATAGGTCAGATGAGAAATCTTCTATGTCACTCCAAGGCACTCTCTGCTACTCCGAGAACTTGGATCTCCAATCTGGGCACGCAAACCCAGGGTCGTCAGAAAGCGACCTAGTGAGTGGTAAAATGAAGGAGGCAGTAATATATACATAATAATACAAGCACGATACTAATATATAATACCTGATGTGGTACAAGTGATATTATATCATAATATTGTAAGCATATAGGAAGCAGTGGAAATATATAAACATGTCATCTTTTGGTACCATCACTACCTAGCCGATTATCATCGGGTCATGACTCTAATCATATCTAGTTTTTATAATAAATAATGTTATCTAGTGGTGACATAAAAGCAGTGAACATGGTAGTGATGTAAATGAACATGCAGGTGGGCATATGCAATATGAACATGCTACTGTGTTGTGTCTAAATAGCATATAAGCAATGCAAAACAGAATATATGTAATGCAAGGTGTATATGTGCATGAGTAGTATGCCACCATAGGTATCAGGTAGTGTAGCAAAGTCTACAGGTAACATGATAGCGGATAAAATAATAGGAACAGTAACAAGTTAGTATACATGTATCAGGCAAGTCATGTGATTGACACGATAGTAGAAATCAGTACCACCTGATATTTTAATCAATCTCTTCCAGTGTCCCATACCACTGGCAGTTCATACTGGAGCCCGCACTCCAGTCGAACCCATCCGGACATGGCCTACGGGTACCATTATCCAGACGAGAGAGTGACCAAATAACAAGTGTTCCCAACGTCACTATTGTGTATACTGTTTTATTATGTTAATTGGAAACCCATGGTCGAGGAGTTCTTATCGGGTGGATGTATCTCGTGCATACCCGGGATCACGGCCTTAAACGGACCCCTGGCTGCTGAGACCAGGGCCCTCTGCTAAGAGGGGAGCACGAATCAAGTAACGGGAGCTCATGGAGCTATTGGTAGGCAGCACTACCGTCCCCTGCAGTGGGACTAACAATATGGATCCAGTACATCACCCGATAAGATCTAATCAACCGTCAAGTCTCCCCCATACCCAAGTTAACTTTAGGATCTGATATGTCAAGTATACATGTAACAAGAATAACTACAGGACATGATATGGGTAACATGATAACAGGACTTGAGTTCTGTTGATAGCATAGAACAATATAATGGGAATCGGGAACAATATAACGGGATCAATATAACGGGAACAATATAGCAGGAACAATATAACGGGAAACATGAACAATAGATGTGGAAGTCCACATATAGCATATCAACAGCTCTCATGTCCAGTATCGGGAATATCCATATCATTGTAACAAGAATCAATCATATAACATGAATACGGGAACATGGAATAATAATACCTGTAATATGAACGGGGAATCATATGACAAGAATAGAGAAATCATACATGCATTGGTAACAGGGCTATGGAAACATGACATACATGTGTAACAGTGATATGTAGACATGACATAATATGAAATGCGGTAGTCCGTGCATTGGTCTATCTGTGTACTAGTGGAAGATATGTGTGTAGCAAGAATCCGTGTCATATCTATATGTGATAGTGGTAATAATAGTGGTCAGTGTATCATACCATATCCAGTGAACTACGGTATCCGTGTAAGGAGGATATCAGTGCATGTACTAATGGTGTCTAGCAGTCATGTCTAGTGACAGTGTAGTGTCGTCAAGTATCGTGAATCAGTATACATGTGACAATAGTTATCTAACTGTGAGCTACTACATGAAGTGATCGTATCCACTAATATGGTGACCTAGTGGTCCGTGGGTCAGTGGCGGTACAGTCATGATATCTGTGACCGAGTTGTCTATGTCTGTATGTCTTGTTACTATGATTACCTCATATTAAATCAGGAAATACCTAACAATCTTCTAGGTGATTCCTAATTCAATGACCGTCCAATCATGACCAGTGAATAATGAATAATTACCGTCTTTTATCCATAATTACAATATATCAAGCAATGTCACTAAACATGGTAAAATATAATTTATAAAATAAAAACACTCACAAACTGGCTACAGGACTGTAGCTCTCTTCTCCACGATCGCAACGGATTCAGAATCGTCCGAATCGGAGTCCGGATGCTCCCGATATCGCCTGAATACTAAATCATAACAAATAGGGTTAATATGTAATAACTGAAATTATTCAGGGGGCTATTTGTAATTTTATAGGGGCCTAAAAGTAATTAATAATTTTACAGGGGTTAAAATGAAATTATACCTTAACGGGTCGGTTTGGGGTGTAAACGGGTCGGGTTTGGGTTTGACTCCACACCCAAACCCACTTGGGTCTTTACCCAAATGGAAGCAACGGCAGCAGCAGCCATGGCTGCTACTGCCGCCCGCCTGCGCCCGCCGGCGCGCCCGCCGCCGGCGCCGCTGCCTGCCGCCGGCGCCGCTGTCCCGCCGGGGCCGGCGCTGCTCCGGCGCCCCAGGCCGTCGGGGCAGCCAGCAGAGAGGAGAAGAGAGGAAGAGGGCGGGGCCGGTGCCCCCGCCGCCGGCCGCCGCCGCCCGCGCGCGGCATCCTGGCCGGCCTCCGGCGCTGGCGTCCGCTACCCGCGCGCGGCCGGTCGCCCGTGCGCGGCCACCTGGCCGGCCTCCGGCGCTGGCGCTGCTCCGGGGCTGGAGATCCACAGAGAGGGAGAGTAAAGGTTAGGGGGAGAGAGAGAGAAAGTTTGGAGGAGAGAGAGAGAGGTTGTGAAGAGAGAGAGAGAGAGAATAGAGGAGAGAGAGAGGGAGGAGGGAATTTAAAGGGAGAGAGAGTCGGTGGGGGTGAACAGTAGGGCGGTGGGAATTCTCCAGCGAAATGGAGAAGAGGAAGGAAAAAGGAAGAAAAAGAAAAGGAATTTAAATAATTAATTTAATATTATTTTAATAGGGTCAAATTTTGACTGGCTCCGAACGATGCCCAAAAATTATAGAAAATAGAGAATATTATGCTGAGATGTAATATGAAGACGGTTTGTCAAAACTCAATCCGATTTGCAATTAAAAATCCCGAAAGCTGTCGCCGATACGGGCGACACCAGTTTGGCCGGATTTTCGATAAATTCTGAAAAATTCCCAAAAATACCCTAACGTAGAGAATAAGATTCTAAGGCACACGGTGAAAGCAGATTCTTAAAATTCTACTCCGTTTGTGAAATAAAAATCGGAAGGCCATTTATCGGTATCGGTCGACACCGACTACGGAGATTTTCCAAAATAATCCAGAAAAATTCCAAAAAATCCTGAAAAATCTAAAATATTATAAAATAATTTTTGAAACTAAAATCGGATCATTCGGACTACCATGGAGGTCAAATCAATTTTTGTACGTCGTATCGCGTACCGATACTGTGATACGTACATCGGGGATCAGGGGGTTACACTTCCTCTGCCTCACCTACAACTTCTTTACCTACATCCGGGATAAAAAACCAAAATAGTTAATCATGAAAGTAAAAAGAAATGGATAGTTGTGTAAAGATAGAGAAGAATAGTCTTACCAGAAGCCTGAACAGGCTCCCCCTAGGTCTCCTTTTGAACAGATGACTAAGCAATCAAGGGACCAGGAGGAGGGATGTGTGCAATTGATTCATCCTCTCTAGTAGAAGAAACCTCCCGGGCGCGTCGATAAGGCTTGCTCACCACTTTCTTCTTTCAAGGCTTGCGAGAAGAAGGCTTCTTTCACTTTCACTTAAAATCTCTTCCTCAACAGGGGCCCTGTCCACCCTACTGGTGGCTTTCTTGGTAGGTCTACCACCTAAAACTTTCTCAAAGCGAGGGCTCAGCATCTGAAGTCTCACTGTTGATCTCAGCTAAAAATTCTGGGATGCCTTGTTCCCGGACCCATTTTCCCTGATCATGTTCAAACACTTTCTGCTTCAGGCGGGCTGAAATCCACTTAATCCCAAAAGCATTGATCTTGAACTCGGCGGGGCAAGAGTTAAAAGTGTACCATTGGGAGGACCCCAAACTCATCAGAAGGTTAGGGATCCGCTGTGGCATGCAAAAATGCCCTATAATTTGATCATAACTAAATTATAGGGTGAATCTACTGGGCATATAAGGCTCCAGAAAGATAACGTTTCCATAATGGTATAATAAGTGGGATGGTCTGATGCTGATCAACCACTTGAAAGTACCCTACCCGAGTGAAGATTGGCCATCTCCATGTCTCAGAACTCTTCACCATATGTGATGCCAAGATGTGGAGGAAGCACTGAAGAGAGAATAATTGTCGTGGAAATGAACAATCCTTCAGATTCTCGCCACATAGATCAGGATCCATTTTGACTCCTCGAACTGGCAGAGAAGTGCAATTTGAACACCTTCAGGTGGCTCCTCTCTAGGCTTGATTTGCATCGGGCACTGCATTGCAAACCAAGCATCAGGTAGGTATAAGGCAGCTCGACCCTAGGAGATGGTCCATCATAAGGCAGGGTGAGTTCTCTCTTTCCCTTCTTCATCTTTCCCTCATTGCAGAAGGCTTCCGCTATAGTCTGAAGCCCGTGCTTAATGCTGCATTCCATGGTTGGGAGCAGTCCAAGAGCTCGTCCGTAGACCAATTGGATGACATGAAAAGGTACCGTTGGCAAATCCCATCATGTGGAAGAGATGGGACTATGCACTTTTTAGCCATAAGGATATAAAGCCTGCTAGCATGGCCCGTCGAGACATAGGCTGACTTGCTTGTTGATGAAAGCTTTTGAATAAGTCACCTATCTCATAAATACCAATGTCTTCCTCCAAAATGATGAACCGTGGTTGCTTATAGTCATCATAGTTGTGATGTCTTCATCAGATACTACAACTTGAAACTCTTCAGGGGTGCCTTCTAGGTTGGGGAATAGATAGTTTGCCCAGCTCTTCAGCCTATTGACACTCTCGCGAAGGTGGTGGACATGGAGACAGATGTAGCAATGGCACATCAGCTCGCGGCAGGTCTCGTAGAAGGCCGCATCTTGGGCCCTCAACTGCTCGAGTTCTTCATTGCATAGGAAATACTCCTCGTATGAAAGAAAGCCCATAAGGAGTTTTGACACCTCCCCATCTCATGGAGGGCCAACTCTAGATCCTCGATCAGAGTGAAGAACATTCCTGTTAATGGGTAGTAGAGTTCGAAGATGAAGTAGAAGTTTGGAACTTTGACTTCGATCCTGTAGCAAGTGGCCTGAACTGCTTCATAAAGCCCCAGACGCTTCAGCTCATATTCAGACTTCTCCAGGACATACATTGTTAGACGATTCCACCATTGCTTCAGGAAAGAATAGACCCAACCCCGCATTCTAAAGTCTGTCGCCAAATAATTACCCCCGGCCTTTACAAATTGGTTCAAGAAAGTTCCGCCATAGCTTATTCTCCCCTCTTGGCAATTCTGTGCTGACGATGCTAGGGCATAGGCCAGTTACAAACCGAGTAGGCCCTGAGCGGTTGTACCCTGGGATGTCAAAATATTATGGACCAACTCTGCATTCCTCGTCACTGGCCAATCCATTCTTCTTTCTGTTGTCACCGACTAGAAAAATGAAAGCAGGAAATGGCACTTGCTTGTCGGTAGGTAATATTTGTCCTCTTCGAGCTTAAAAACCCATTGATCCTCCGGCGAAGATAGTTGTTGATCTGAGTCCAGAGCTGCATCCCCGAACATGAATGTCAAATTTCTATACATTGCATGATTGTTGTCTTCAAGCATAGTAGTTGAGACAATGCTTCGAAGAGTCTGCTGGTCACCAGTCAAGATTAGTTCATTCCTCATCGGCGTAATCTCCTCACTAAAGAAAGATGCTAGTCCTTGAATTTAGAAATGGACGCCCATCCATTCCCATAACAGACCCGAAGAGGCTGTTTGACGTTCGGGAGCATAATATACTTAAAAGCAAGAGAGGCAAACATGTTAGTGCCACGATAACTAAACATGCAAAATTAGAGACAGCCTATTCAAAATAGAAGCTCTACTTCTAAAGCCTAGCTTCACTCAGAAGCTAAGACATAGCCTCGCCTAACTGTCTAGAGCCTAGCCTCCCATAGCCTGCTAAAGCTTGACTTCATTGAAGAAGCTAAGGCATAGCTTCGCCTACCAAGCCAGAAAGAAACTAGCCTCGCCTGAGAGGTCAAAGCCGTAGCTTCGCCTGAGAAGCAAGAGCTAGCATTGCCTAAAAGACTAAGACATAGCTTTGCTCAAGAGGATAAAGCGTGGCCTCACCTGAGAGTAGTTCTACAGAATTTAAGAGCTAACAAGGTTTAGCTTTTCCTTAAGGCTAGCTTCACCCTAGGGCACTCTTAAACTCTGCCAACAGGCAGAACTCAAAGAGCCCTATAGGCTAGCTTCTCCTATTGGCTTAATTCAGAAACTCTAGAGTTTCTAAATTGAAAGGAATAAAAATTCCTAAATCAAAGGGATCGAAATCCCTAAAATTTGCCCCATGGGCTAGTCGAAACCCGATCAAAAGGGAGTTAAACTCTCTAAAATCACCAGGTCATAGCAGATCTAGCCGAAAGGCATAACCTTTTTTGGCAAAATAGCCAGAATGACTTCAAATAGAGATCGAAATCTCTGAAGAGTCAAACCTCACCAGGGATAGGCCTTTTAGTGGTCAGCCTGAAGGGCTTTTGCTGTGATTGCTAAAATGAAAGAACAATCAAAGAGTTAAGAAATTACCGTGTAGCCTGTGGCTAACGGGTCGTGTCCACGAAGAGGATTGCGATGAAAACTTTTCGGTGTTTCGTTTAATAATATAGAATTATGCTCATTTGTTTAATTGAAAAGAGAATGGAAAGAAGGAGATGATTAAAAAAAAATTGCAACTTTAGAGAAGGCTTTGGAGAAGGTGATTTAAAAAGCTCGAAAATTGTTTGGTTGATTTTAATAAAGAAGAAAATCTGGGCTCACTATCTCACTACTCAACCGTTTATTCTTCTATTGAAATCTTAGTGCCTCAACTTGATCATAGGCAAAACTTAAGGTTGACTTTAGAAAATTTGAAGTAAAGCATATAAGATGGTTGGAAAAGTTAACACTTTTCTTTAAGAAACCGTTTTGAATCGAATGTTAAATCATCAAGCGCGAAGAAGTAAGTATGAGATAAAAACAAGTTTAAGAGACGTCTTAAAAGAAGTATGAGTTTAAAAATTCAAACCCATCCTCATGTGCCTTCAAGAACACTTTCAAGAAGAAAGGCTTTAAGTTAGGCATGCAAATGATTCATTGGGTCTTTTTCATTAAAATCAGAAAAGAAGAAGAATTAGAGAGAGGTACAATAGTGAGCCCAGAAAACCGATTTAGCTACTTATGAAAGTTAAAGAAAAATGCAAGTAAATAACGCAAGACATACCGTAAAATGAGTGGAAGAAAAAGTAGCTCGATTCTTGTATTGATGTCACTTCAATCTTCAAGTACAAGCACTCAATTCCTCTCTCTCACAAATATTTGTACTGAACTATAAATTGAAAAATAAAAATATAACTTTTGTACTATGTAACAAAGAGCCTAAACCTTAAAGTATAAAAAAATTTAAATCCTAGTCTTCGCTCCCTTTTTCAGTACAAAACCCTAACTTTTATAGGCAAAACCTCAGAGGGAAGGGAGTGAGGAGATAAGGGGAGCAAACGCTCCCCTTATCTCCACCAATAAGCGACGGATCCGCGGCTTGGATCGCGGATCCGCGGCCTGGATGTGGCCAATTGGCCACATCTAGGTGGAGGATCAGTTGGCGAGGATTTGGCTTCCCTTTCGTCTTGCCGGATTCACTGTTGCAACTCCCAGATTTGATGAAATAATCTTTGATTTGTTGGCTTCAACCTCTTAATTTAGGGAGATTCATTTCAACCAGTTTTCAACCTCTCTGATATGCCAAGATTTGCCCTGATTCCTTAATTTCAAATTTATTCTGAATTAAATCAGAATTTGATGGGCTTTTGGGCTTATTTCCCCTTTCTTTCTTTTAGCAATTGGGCCTACATTAAACAAAGAAAAATAAGACTTATTAATTGGATTTATTAGCTAAAAAATATGGTAAGGGACATTATATATGCAAAATATGTGACTGATCATACCCCCACACTTATCTTTTGCTCGCCCTCGAGCAAAACATCAGACTAATTCTAATCAATTATTAGACCACTTTCGCAGGTCACTCGATTGCACTGAGTATGTGCAACAAGCCGTTAAACCTCTAGGTTATCCCTAGAGGACGAGTTTTGTCTCGTGAGGGTTTTCAGTGGATTGCACCTACAAAATCCATAAAAAATGTTAGTATTTTCGAAAAGCATTTTTAAAGGAGAAAATATTTGAAGTATATTTGTAAGGCTTTAAGTAATCTATAAGTTATAGGAATATCAAATTTTTCATTCTGAAACTCAGTCTATATTCAAAAACATGTCATCAATCAAAGTAAGGAGTCAATTTGTACCTCTCATCTAGTCTATTAATTTACCCTGAATCGTATGCATCATCGTGACTGTGAAGTTGACTTAGGGTTCTTTAACATTAACTCCTATGTCTTATTTATATTTATTTTTGGGGGAGTTTATTCCTCAATTTCATTAGGCTTTCTAATCTGCTCATGTAACGAGTCTTCAGTCGGTGACACCCAAACCGGACAGTTTTAGGGCACCAGGTGAGAAAACACCTGTAACGCCCCGATCCTAAGGATACGGAGACGTTATAGTGACGTACATACGCGAGGTGAAAACACACTCACGAGTACGTTAAGCCTCAGTACAGGACAGGGCCTCCATATACACAAGAGTTCCAGTAGGAAATAAGTACAAGAATACCTGCAGAAAGGGGTTAGTGATCATAACAGATATAAATACAGGAATAAAGGAGATAACAGGAACAAAGCACAAAGATATCTATGAAGGAATCCCGATGGTAAAGTCTATTATGTGAATCCAATGAACTAGCTGCCCGAACGATAACTCGGATCTCCAACCTAGGCACGCAAACCCAGGGTCGTCAGAAAACGACCTAGTGAGTGGTAAAATGAAGGAGGAGGTAGTAATATATACAATAGTAATACAAGCACGATACATATATATAATACATGATGTTGTACTAGTGATACCAGCATGTTATCATCGGGTCATATCTACAGTAATAACTACAGTTGTATAGTGATGATGTGATGGACATAAACGTGTAGATGAAGTATGCAACATAACCATACTACGGTGTGGTGTCTAGGCAGCATATAGGCAATGCAAAACAGAATATATGCAATGCATCGTATACATGTGCATGAGTAGTATGTCACCACAGAAAGCGTAACATGTACCAGGTAAAGTAACGATCATACAGGTAACATGATAACGGATAAATGATCAGGAACAGTAACAAGTACAACTATACAATAGTAAACATGTATCAGGCAAGTCATGTTCTTTATACAATAGTAGCAATCAGTACCACCTGGTATTTTAATCAATCTCTTCCAGTGTCCCATACCACTGGCAGTTCATACTGAAGCCCGCACTCCAGTCGAGCCCATCCGGACATGGCCTACGGGTACCATTATCCAAACGAGAGAGTGACCAAATAACAAGTGTTCCCGACGTCACTATTGTTCATATCATTTTATTATGTTCATTGGAAACCAACTGGTCGAAGAGCTCTAGTCAGGTGGGTGTATCCCGTGCATACCCGAGATCACGGCCTTAAACAGATCCCTGGCTGCTGAGACCAGGGCCAGCCCGCTAAGGCTGTAACATGTAACGGGATCTCAATGAGCTAAATCAATAACGGAAACAGGAGCTCATGAGTAACAGATGGTAGCCAGCACTACCCCGTCCCCTGCAGTGGGACAAACAATGGATCCAGACATCCACCCGATAAGATCTAGTCAACCGTTAAGTCTCCCCCATACCCAAGTTCTCTTTATTATCTTTCACTATACAGTATATCAGAACAAGTACAGGATATGGTACATGTAACACGATAACATAACATGAGTTCTATTGATAGCACAAAACAAGATAACGGGAAACGGGAACAATAGATGTGGGATTCCACACATCGCATATCAACAGCTCATGTCCAGTAACGGGAATATCAATATCAGTAACGGGAAACAATCATATAACAGGAATACGGGGATAACATGAAACAATAATACATGTAATATGAACAGGGATCCATATGACAAGAATAAAGAAACCATACATGCATGTGTAACAGTGATATGCCGAGAATCCATGTAATGATGATAACGGTATAGGAAATGACAGTATGCCGTGAAGTGGTGCACATGAATACGAACGTGAGACGTGTCCTAGTATATGTGTAACATGTACATGCAAGAACAGTGTCCCGTGTTGTGTAACAAAGGTTGCCATGCAATCACTATGTAGAGTGTATCAGTGGGTCTGTAACGGTGACAGTGTCATAGTATCTGTGCAACGGGGGATACATGTACAGGTACTATCAGTGCATGCAATGCCGGTGTCATATCTAGTGACAGTGTAGTGTTATCGAATACCGTGGATCAGTATACATGTGACGATAGTTATCTAACTGTGATCCAATATATGACATAATAGTGTCCAAGCAGATGGTGACATAGTGGCCCGAGTGTCAGTGCCTGTGCAGGTATGATGACTGCGTCCGAGTTGTCTATATCAGTAGTTATAGTTCCTATTATTACCTCATATTAAATCAGGAAATACCTAACAATCTTCTGGGTTATTCCTATTACAATGACTGTCCAATCATTACCAGTTAATAATTAATCGTTACCGTATTTATCCCTAATCAATATCTGTCACATAAGGCAATCAATGCATATCACTAAACATGATAAAATATAATTTATAAACTAAAAACACTCACAAGCTGGCCATAGGACTGTAGCTCTCTTTCTCACGATCGCAACGGATCCAGAATCGTCCGAATTGGAGTCCGGATGCTCCCGATATCGCCCGAATACTAAATCATAAACAAATAGGGTTAAATATGTCATAAAAATATTTAAATGTAAATAATAAAAGTAGCAGGGGGTTTTCTGCAAATTTACCTTTAATGGTTGGATGCGGGAAGACGGGTTAACGGGTCGGATTTAGATCCAATACCCAAACCCGTTGACTTGGAAGTGGGTTAGTGGGTTAATGGGTAGGGCTTCTTGGGTAACGGGTTTCTACTCAACCAATAGGATTATAGTGGGTTCGGGTATGAACCCAATCCAACAACACATACACACACACTCTCTCTCTCTCACACACACACACACACACACTTACACTCACACGCACACACTCCCACAACAGCGCGCGCGCGCGCGCGCACGCACACAACAGAGCACACACACAAACACACACACAACAGCACACACACACACTCAACATACAACAACACACCCACAAAACACATAGCAGCAAAAGCAGAGGCGCTGCTGCTGCGCGCCCATGGCCGGCTAGCACCGCTGGCCGGCGGCGGGGAGGCCCGCTGGCGGCGCGACGGTTGCTCCGGCAGCGAGAAGGTGAGGAGAGAGAGGGGGGGAGAGGAGAGGGAGTGCACAGCAGTAGAAGAAAAGAAAAGAGAAGAGAAGAAGAAGAAGAATAGGCAGCGGTGGTGGCGGTGGCGCCGGCCGGCGGGGGTGCGGCGTGCCTGGGGTCGTGGTCGCCGGCAACTGCCGGCGGCCTGGCCTTGCTGCGGCCTCCGTTGGGACTGCACAGAAAGGGAGAGAGTGGGGGGAAAAGAGAGAGAAGAGAGAGAGAAATTGGAGAGAGAGTGTTAGGGAAGAGAGAAAAAGAAGTTAATTTGAAATTAAGAGAGAGGGAGAGAGATTTTAAGAGGGGAGAGAGATAAGTCAGTGGTAATGGCGGTGGAGGAATTCTCCGGAGAAATGGAGAAGAGGAAAGAAAGAAAGAAAAGAAAAAAAGGATTAAAATATTAATTTCTTATTTTATTATATTTGCCCAAAATTTGACCAGCTCCGAACGGTACTCAACAATTACAAAAAATAGAGAATATTATCTGAGATATAATGTGAAAACGGTTTTTAGAAATTCTGTCTGATTTGCCAATTAAAAATCCCGGAGTGTCTCGCCGATACCGGGCGACACCGGTAGGGCCGGATTTTCAATAAATTCAGAAAAATCTCCAAAAATACCTTAACGTAGATAATACGATTCTAAGACATATGGTGAAAGCAGATTCTCAAAATACAACTCTCTTTGTGAAATAAAAATCGTAGAGCCGGTTACGGTGTCGGTCGACACCGACTACGGAGATTTTCAAAATAATCTAAAAAATTTCCATAAAATCCTGAAAATTCTAAAATATTAGAAAATGATTTTTGAAACTGACATCAGCTCAATCAGACTACCACGAAGGTTAAATCAATTTTGTATGTCGTATCGGTACTGATACAGTGATACGTACACCGGGGATCAGGGGGTTACAACACCCCTAAGGACTTAAATACTCGAGCAGACAAGGCCACGAAACTAAGGTTTTTATTTATAAAATGTATCCCTTTTAGGCGTGAATACTCATACTTCATGAGGCATAAATACCAAGCTTAATCAGAGGATTTATATATATATATATTTCAAACTTATCTAATTATCTTTTGCATAAATACCAAGGCTTGCTTAGGCCAAAGCACCTAACTAATCAATAATTAGATGTATTTTTTTTTTACATATATTTTTTTATAAGGCATAAGAGTCTTTATTTTTAAACCCTAAGTGTGTAAGGTATTTAGTGTGCATATTTCATCAAGGTAAATATCAAGACTAATTACTTTCACAAATTTCTTCCTAACCCTAAAAAATCAAACAAGCTATCTGACTTTGATCAAGTATAAGAAATCCTGATTATGATTTTCCTATTCCTTAAATTAACTTAATTTCTTACAAAAAATGTATCAAAATATTGTTCTAACCTGTCAAAAGTTTTTTTATTTTTTTTTGTTGTTATATTAGTCATGTTAATGTTAACCCTCCCTGACACTTATCTCATGCATTGTCCCCAATGTATGAAAGAAATGTATAGATGCATGAAATAAAATAGAAAAGAGGGAAGTTACCGATACACGGGGTCAAAAAGACCCATAACCGTTTTATTTACTGGCACCGATTCAAGAAGGTTTAAGGCGTTGACCATTTACCTTAAAGTCATTTTCATTCTTGGTGTCACTGATCTCAACTGCACCGTGTGGAAACACAATTTTTACAATGGAATGGCCCAGTCCATCTTGATTTCAATTTCCTAGAAAAAGGTGAAGCCTATAATATAGAGTAAGACTTTTTGTCCAGGGACAAAAGTTTTTCTTATGATGTGTTTATCATGAAAAATCTTAATTCTATCTTTAGTGATCCTAGCATTTTCATAGGCCTCATTTCTAACTCCTCTAATTCGGAAATTTGTAACTTCCGAAGATCACTGGCCTTAGTCAAGTCAAAATTCAACTGCTTGATTGCCTATAAGGCTCGGTGCTCTAACTCAACGGGCAGGTGACAAGCTTTACCATAGACTAACCTATAAGGAGACATTATTAGAATTGTCTTGAAAGCGGTCCTGTAGGCCCATAGGGCATCAACAAGTTTGATAGACCAATCTTTCCGGTTTGGTTCAAAGTTTTTCTCCAAGATAAGTTTGACTTGTCTATTGGAAATCTCAACCTGCCCACTGGTTTGAGGATGATAAGGTGTGGACAACTTGTGAGTTATGGCATACTTTCGCATGGGAGCTTCAAAGGATTATTGCAAAAGTGAGTGCCATTATCACTGATCATAGCACAAGGGGTCCAAAGCGTGAAAAAATGTTCTCTTTCAAAAACTTTATGACAACTTTGTTATCATTAGTTTTACAAGGAATGCTTCTACCCACTTGGACACATAATCCACAGCAACACTATGTATTGGTTTCCAAATGAATTAGGAAATGGACCCATAAAAGTCGATGCCCCAAACATCAAAAAGTTCTATTTTTAGAATCGGGTTGAGAGGCATCGTATTTCGTTTTGAGATCCTTCCTACTATTTGCATCTAGGGCACGTCTTGCAAAATTTATAAGCATCCTTGAACAAAGTGGGCCAATAGAACCCGCTTTGTAGCACTTTTTCAGCAGTCTTGCGGGGACTAAAGTGTCCACCGCATGCAAGTTCGTGACAAAAGGATAGAACACTCTTAACCTCCTCATCGGGAATGCATCCTCCTAATAATTTGGTCAGAACATTACTTAAAAGATACGGTTCCTCCCAAAAGAAATACCAGCCTTAGGATAAGAACGGTATATATCATTTTTGGACCAATGAGACCGAGTTTGGTTTGTGACTAAGTATTCACTATATCAGCAAATCAAGGTTCCTAGAGATAGCTAAGAGATTTTCTCAGGAAAATTCTCGTTTACGGATAATTCGTTTAATGGAGAATTAAGGATTCGTGAGAGATGGTCAGCAACGATATTTCTACGCCTTTCTTGTCTCGAATCTCAAGATCAAATCTTGAAGAAGGAGGATCCAACGAATGAATCGGGCCTTGGCATCCTTCTTCATCATGAGGTACCTAAGCGCAGAATGATCGGTG